>BDDA01000151.1:47350-110589 GCA_001662385.1 Chlamydomonas asymmetrica | reverse complement strand
GGGGGGGGACGGGGGGGCGGGGGGGGGGAATGGTGGACGGCTCGCGATCCGCCGCATTGTTGGCCATTCTGCTTGCCAATTCTTGGCACATGCACGCAGGTGGGCGGCTTTGGGCGTGTGTTTGAGGGGTCATGGCGTGACATGCGCGTGGCCGTCAAGACGCTGCGCTGTGAGAGCCGCGCGCAGCAGGCGGCGCTGGCCAAGGAGGTGGAGCTGTGCGCGCAGCTCAGGTAAGGGTGTGTGTGAGGCAGCAGCCATCCTGGGGAGCACCTCCGTTTGCCGCTTTGCCTTTCCCACTCGCGTGCGGCTGCATTCCCTGTGACTGAGAATAATCAATTTCAGGAAGAAAATGGGTTTCAATCACCCAGCATCATCAAAGCGAACAAAGCCTGGTGGCAGTTGAGGACTGCATGCACACCACTGCTTCGTAGAAGTTCCTGCGTTGTTGCTGTGCTTCCGCAAAATATGAAATCCTGATGGTGCTTGTGCCATACGATGATATCAATACATCATGCATGTTGTGCTATTTAGGTCAAGCGAGCGCGTTGTGAGGCTGCTGGGCGCCTCCTTGGGCCCCCCACCGCCCAGGACCCCCCGCCCCAGCGCTCACCCCACCAATGCGGGCGCCAGCCAAGCGCCGCCCAACCAGCATGGCAACGTCGCGGCTGTTGGCAGCCTCAGGCCGCAGCTCTCACACTCCCCCGCCACTGGCGCTGGCTCCGGCGCGGGGCTTGCTGGCGAGGAGGCGCAAGCAGGGGGTGGTGATGGGCCAGGCGGCGCGCATGCGCAGGCAGGCCGAGCGCCGGGCGTGCCCACGCGCGCCCGGCGCGTCCGCTTTGCTTCGCAGGTGCCTGACATTGGCGTGGGCATGCTTGAGGAGGCGGGTGGCGCCGCTGGTGGGACTTCTGAGGGTGATGGCCAGCAGGAGGATCCTACCGTGGCAGCGGCTGGTCCAGCGGATGCGCCAGGTGGTGGCGATGCGGTTGTGCACGTGCCGCCCGCCCCGGGCGCTGATGCGGTGGCGCCTGTTGCGCCTGCAATGAAAATACAGCCGCAACAGCAGCAGGCCCAGCCCCAGCAGCAGCCGCAGCAGCAGGTGGCGCTGGTGATGGAGCTGATGGCAGGCGGCAGCCTAGCGCAGCGCATCCACGACCCTGCCATGCGCCGCCTCACGTACCTGGAGATACTGCAGGCGAGTGCTGGGTGCAGTGTGTGCATCATGCTGTGCAGTGTGGCACTCCTCATGGAGAAAATGCATGCAAGCGTGCCCGCCGGAATAGTCGTTGCTCGGTGCATGCAGGTGGTTGACTGTAGGGTGAAAAGTCCAGCCGGGGGACACGCGGCAAAGTTGCATGACAAGACGTTGGTCGCTTGAACCTGCAGGTTTCTGAATTATCAATTCACAATGCTTGGCGCGAACACGCGTACTGACATTGGCACTGCCTCTGCTTGCTGCTGCCGTGCTTGTCAATGGTCCCCTCTGCGGCCCTGACGTTCCCCACCCACCCACCCACTCGCAGCTGGCATGTGATGTGTGTGAGGGGCTGGCTTGGCTGCACGCGCGGGGCGTCATCCACAGAGACCTCAAGCCGCAGAACATCCTGCTGACGGACAGGGGCCGCCAAGCGCGCGCCAAGATTGCAGACTTCGGCATCTCACGCCTCATTGTGAGCACCCCTTACCCGCACCCTCTTCGTAGTGGCAAATTAGCGTATATCAATCAGCGCTACGCTGCTACATAATGGCACAAGGTTCATTGTGTCCTGAAGGGAGTCATCGACTGCTGCTCGATTCCCTGACAAGCGGCAGTACTACGGCCTTGATATGAGTGTTGTGTTGCCATCTCAAGTCCTCTATGGCTTGCCCTCCCCCCCTTCCCTGCCGTGTCCCTTGACCCCCCCCCCTGCAGGATCCCTTCCACAGCTGCCTGTCAGTGACTCAGCAGGGCGGTACGCCGTCCTACATGGCGCCGGAGCTGTTCAGCGGGTCGCGCCTGGACGAGCGCGCTGACGTGTACTCGCTGGGTTGCATCCTGTACGAGGCGCTGGCACGGAGGTGAGAGAGGCAGGAGAGCCTCTGGGGGGCCTCTGGGGCTGCGGTGGTGCCGGTATGTGCACGTGGGTAATTGGGATCATTCGCCATGTTCTCAAAGTGCCCCTTGAGCCGCTTGTCCTGTGCAACAAGAACCGGCTATGAGTGCTGTGCTGATGTGTCTGGCTGCTGGCAGGGCCCCTTGGGCGGAGCTTGCCGGGGGAGGCACGCCGGCTCCAGCAAGAGCCCCCGGAGCAGCAGCAGCAGGAGCAGGTGATGCCAGCCCACGGACGCCCTCAGCCGCCGCACCACCACACGCGCGCCTGAACAACATCAACGCAGGCAACCGCGTCCTCGCCCCCTCTCAGCTCGCCCTCCTCAACGACATCGCCCGTAGCAGCGACGGCGGCGCGGGAGACTTGGGCGGCGTTGGCGGCGGCATGGGCCGCCTCGGCAGTGGCGCCGCAGCGGCCGCAGCGGGTGGCGGCATCGGCGTTGGCGGCGGCGGATTGTTCCAGATCATCCTGGCGGTGGCCATCAACGGGCAGCGGCCTGTGCTGCCGCGCGGGACCCCCCCTGGCCTTGCGTCACTCATCAGGGCCTGCTGGGCTGAAAACCCCAAGGCACGCCCGTCAGCAGCGCAGGTGCGTGTACAGCACAGCATAGTTGCCAGCGCTTATCTACTGGTACGCACTCCCTCGTTTACACACTCCCCCTTTGATCTTGTAACAGTTCGTTTGTTGCGGGATGGGGCTCTGGTTAAACTGTGCCGTTCTTGCTCTTGTCAACGACCTGTCCTTCATGACCGGTGTGGACTACTTCAAAAGCATGCATATGCATATGTTGTGCATATGTTGCAAGTGCTTCAGTTGGTGTTTTGCTATGCACTCATGCATGCGTGTGTGTGGGTGCAGGCCCTGGAGCAGCTGCAGCAGCTCATGCAGGAGGAGCTAGAGGCATGCAGGGCCAAGCGGCTCCGTGGCAGCCAGCGCGCTGCCGCTGCCGCCGCAGCAGCACGCCTTTCATCGCCGCGCCACCCACCCGCAACTTCAGGTGCGGCACACGCATCGTCGGCTGCTGGCCGGGCTGTGGCCCATACGGCGGCGCACGAGGGTGAAAGTGATCGCCCGCTGCATCACTGGAGGTCCTCGCCTGCGCCCGTCAGCTGCGCTGTGAGGAGGCCGGCGGGCAACGCCTCGCCGACCAGCGGCAGCAAGCCCAGCGAGCCACAGGGGCAGCGCGCGCAGGGTGCCCACCACGACGACACTGCGCAGCTGGCGTCATCACAGCAGCAGCAGCAGCAGCAGCAGCAGCAGGAGGGGGCAGGTGGGTGCTCCAGGCAGGGGACGAATGACCCAGATCACATATTGGGTCACGCGGATCCAACGCCATGCGCATCAGTCCCATCCACAGCAGCAGCTGCTGCTGCTGCTGAGATGTTACCTCCACCCCACGCCACCGCAGGCGCCTCCAACTGCTTCGCTTCCTCCCCGGGGCGTTGCGCCTCCGCCTCAGGCTCGTCTTCGTCTGCTACCCCCGTGTCAGCGAGGTCTGGCGTGACAGCACCGTCAGCACACTCGTCAGAGGATGGGGTGGGCAGCATCTTTGTGACACCCATCAGCTCTGCTGCCACCAACACAGGCACTGCGGGGCAACACGCCGGCAGCGCCAGCAGCAGCGGCGGTGGCAGCGGCGGCGGCGGCTGCAGTAGCAGTGGCGGTTGTGCAGCTCGCGATGTAGACCCAGACTGCGTCATGCCGCGCAGTCTGACGGGCATGCGCATGCGACCTGTTCCACCCATGAACCCCATACCTCCCGCCGGGCACTTTGCTGCTGCGCATGTCAGCCCAGCTGCAGTAGCTGGTGCTGCTGTGCATGATACATGCCAAACAGATGCGACATGCATGGGCAAGGACAGCGCGGCAGGGCCCGTTGCAGAGGCGGCTTCGTCAGCATCACCGCCACCAACGGCGGCCAGCGCAGCCACGCCTGGAGCTGACAATGAAGCTGCGCCCAGCAGGCGTGCGATGAGCGCTGTTGCAGCGGTGGGCGATGCCTGTCCGCTGGATCCCGGCCCTCGTCCCGGGCTGGGGTCCTGCCGGAGCATCTCTGCGTGTGGCGAAGATCACAACCCCGCAGCACCAACACCTGCAAACGGCAGCAGCAGCACCGTGGGCGTTCACGCTCCAGGCAACTGGCATCCAACCCTTGCAACCGGCACTGGCAGCAGCGCTGGCGCTGGTGCTGCCGCCGGCAGCCCAGCCTTGACCCAAGGCGCCGCGGTGGATGGTGATAACAGGGCAGACGCCCGCAGTGCGTCCATTGTATCTTGTTCTACTCCTATAGGTACCTCCACTACCTCCACTACCTCCACTACAAGCGCTGCAGGAGTGCGTCATGGGGTGCTGCGCGCAGGGCTGGCAGCAGCCAGGACTGGCACCGGAGCCGGCGCAGGCGGTGCTCCCGGCCTGCCGCCCATCCCCAGCAGCGCCAGCGCCAGCGCCAGCAACGGCAGCTCTCCGCAGGTGTCTGGCTGGACTGTAGGAGCGGCCGGGATGGCGGGCGGGGTTATCACTCCGCCCGCAACGCAACTCCACATTGCCTGCGCCAACCCTGACGGCGCCGCGCAAGGCCTTGCGCCTGCAGTCACCAACACAACAATAGAGCAAGCGCCACCGCTGCAGCCGCAGCTGCAGCCGCAGCCGCAGCCGGCCCAGAAGCAGCGCCGCAGTTCCTGGTGGCGTGCCGGCATATTCAGCCGCCTGCTGCCAGCCAGGCTGAGCGGTGGCGGCGACCAAAGCGCGGCAGCCGCAGCACCAACCACCCCTGCCCAGGCGCAACAAGCCCACGACGTAGACAGCGCCTGGCATAACCCTGCCAACGCCCACGCGCTGTCTTCACGCAGCGGCATGCGCGACACATGCACGGCAATGCTGCAGTCACCGCCATTACCTGATGGCAGTGATGATGTCTGTTCAGGCGCGTGCGACGCAGACATTGAGCAGGGCTCAGGTGGTCTTGTCGGCACGCTCTCAGCAAGCCCTGCCAGCAGCCCCGGTGCCACCCCGTCTGCCGCCTCCGCCCGCGTTCCCCGCCGCCCGATGGCGCATTCCAGGGGGGCCAAGGATCGTGCGGTGGCTGCTGCACCGGCTGGCTGTGTCGAACCCGGCACGGATGCGGCTGTGCTGGCATCATCAGGCGGCGCAGGTCAGACGAAGCCAGCACGCCTGCTGGGCAGCGCTGTCCTGCAAGACGCTAGCGGGGGTGGCAGTGGCGGGGACCTGATTGCAAGCAGCAGCAGCAGCGGCGCTGCGGCGGGCGGCGGCGGCAGTGCCGCCTGCAGCATCACCTATGCGTCCTCAGCTTGGTCGCGCTCACAGAACGTGTCACGCACCACGACGCTGCAGCACAGGCACACGCGCAGCTGGCTGGGCCCCGCGTCACCCGCGAGCTTCGTGAGCGCCGTGGGGGCGCTGCTGTCAGGCGCAGGCAGCAGCGACGGCCCGGCAGCCGCGTGGCCGTGCCCGCCTGCAGGTGGCGCTGGTGCTGCAGCCAGTGCCGGTGTTGGCGCTTGCGCTGCGACGTCGGCGTCTAGCCCCCCCACGCCGACCTTTGCACGCCACCGTGCTGTTTTACCACATTCGTCCTCTGTGCAGCGGGCGTCTGCTGCCGATGGATCCATGCAGCCAGCAGCAGGCGGCCGAGCAGAGGCGGCAGCTGCAGCACCAGGGGAGGGCGGCGGAGGGAGTGCTGCCAGCGGTCTCGCCTTCACCGCCTCACCCGCCGCCACCGCCGCACACCACCACCGCCGCACCGTGACAGCGGGTGGGCTCAACGGCCAGGCACAGCCACATCATCACCACCACCACCCTCATCGCCATTATTACGCTCCGCACCGCCATGACGAGTGTGATGTGGGTCCTGCAGATCTGGGTCACGCTCCTGCCAGCGACGCTCACCTGGGTGGCCCGCACAACCTTCACGCGCACACAAGCACAATCACGCTGCCGATGCACAGCGGCGGTGGCAGCAGCGGTGGCAGGCGCCACTGGTCCCGGCTGGGGTATGCCGCCGGCCTCCCGCCCTCCCTCGCGCCCCCCTGGCCATCGCCGGCCATGTTGAGCCTCTACAGCAGCGCGTCTGCGGCAGCGCGAGGCGCCGCTGTCGCTGCGCCGCCTGCCTTGTCGCGTGTGTCTGGCAGCTCCGAGGGCGGCGGCGGCGGCGGCGGCGGCAGTGGCAGCGCTGCCGGGGCATCGACGGCTAGCCCCTCGTACTGCAGTGCGGTGTCGCAGTGTGCGTTCGGCGGTGACGCGGGTGATGGTGCCGCAGACCGCCCCGCGTACGCAGCTTCCGCACCTGTCGTATTCCATCCCGCTTAATGCACAAGTGTCTGGATTGTCCTAGCAAGGTGTTCAGTATGCCCTCACTGCTTTATGATGACTGCCTTACCGAATCTACTTTCATAAGTGCTGCAACTTCGCCTAACAACTGACAAGTGTGTGTTGCGTCAGCATGGCCTTCTGCCAGGCCAAGCAGGCCGCCTTAGCACAATGCGCATTTGTGTACGCAGCTGGTGTTACTGGTGTTCCAAGTTTTGGCCGTATACATGCCAGGAAGTGGCAGCACTGATCCTCTGCCGTGCTGCACAGTCGCTCCTGGGCTTGTTCTACGTCGGCTCCAGGCTGCAGCAGCGGCCACCTTTCCTTGTCCTATCCTTTCCATGTAGCTCAATGCGCCGTACCCAGCTCTTTGCCCAGTCGATGACGAGCCGTTAGGCATGGTAGCCCACGCTGCAGGCTGTTGTGACACTCTCGTTGGAGTGTGCTGACTGCTGAGCATTGGTACAGTACTCATTGCTTCACAGCTGGCTGGCACCTTGCCCGCAGCACCCACTGCCAGCACTGGTGGTAGTGTGAACTTCCAGGTTAGGTGCAGGCCAAATGCGGCCTGCCTGATGGACTGCCGTGCGCACGCCATTCAATCGCCATTCGTTTGCTGGCGGTCGTGCTTTCAGCTGGCGTCAGCGTGCCTATCCCCCCGCCCGATCACCCGCTCTGGCTGCTGTTGCCATTTTGGTTGTGGGCCGCAATAATGACAGCCTTGTGCGCAACCAATACCAGCTCTATCGTAAGTTGCATTGCTTCAGCCAGGTTCTGCCTCACAAAAGAGAGGAAAGACCGATTGCACACACCAATTACGTCATATACCTCAGTAATGCACTGACTCAGTTCAGAACTGTGCGATTGGTATGGGCGTGTGGCACTTACAGCGTGACGGTTGAAGGCCATGGTGCATTGCATGTGATTTGCCATTTGCATTGCTCTGTCTTGGGGTACTGCTTCGACTTGCACTGATGTTGTGTACTGTCATGGCTTGTGTTGTGGGTGCCTTGCGCTACAGCGCTGGCATTGCAGCCGGCTGGCCGTCCGTGCCCTCTCGTGCGCACATATGCCCGCTGCTGTAACGTCTCGGGACGTAAATGCGCACCTGCCGTCGGGCAATCTGCACGTTGTGCATATTGGGTGCATACCATGCATGCGCACGCAACATGTTGCAGTCAGGGTTGCTGCCGTGTCTTACGAGATACGCTTTGCGTATGCTGTGGCGCATGGTGCTTCTTCGGACGTGCAAGTTTGGATAGCGCCACGATCTTGCGCCTTTTGGCCCTGACCATGCGGGGAAGCTACCGCAGCAGTCTGAAGGCCCCCTGGTTTTTTGGACGACAGGCAAGCACACCACTACTATGCACGTATTCTGCACGTGCGTGGAGCAAAAGCAGGTGTGCCAGCATGCGTGGCTTTGCGACCAACTTGGCATGTAAGGATATATCTGCTGTGTCCTTGTCCAGCTTATAAGGACGTTGGAGAACACGAAGCTGATACTGAACTCTGGCCCTGCACCCTTCCTCTTGCTCTTTCCTCGTCAGTTGGCGCTGTTCCCCACAATGCAGAAGCTTGCCAAAAATGCACAGGCTGACTGATGTACATAGAATGTACATAGAGATCTTTGCAATTGCTACGCAACAGTGTCTGCGAAAGTGTTTTGGTTTCTTGCCGCTGGTTCCACGGTTTCGGGGCCCAAGCAATTGATGCTGTGCGGTGCGCACAATGGTGACAGTGGGCAGCTACTACGACAAGGCACAAACTGTTCAGTTCAGAAGCTTCCAGGCAACACGCAGTAAGGGGGGCCCATACCTTCAATGCAAGGCGCGTTTGAGCATCAGCCTGACAGCCTGGCTCGAGTCAGAGAGGACGAGCGATAGCATTCTTCGACTTTGCCGACAGCGGAAACAACAGTACCGATTCATATTCTAAGCTAAACAGCTTCTCAATACGACTCTGCGTAAACAAGGACCTTGCCATAACAACACCTTAGTTGCTGCAAAACTGATTCCGCATCTGTGCACACTTTCCTGAAAACCAGTCAACCAGTACGCGCAACCATGGCCCGCGGACATGATCATGGAGCTCACTCAAAGCCTGAGGCTCATACGAGTCACACTGCAGAAAAGAAAGCGCACGGTGAGTTTGAGCACTGACGTTCATGCCAACCGCCATGGGCACTACTATGCCAGGCTTTCGCTGAAAACTTTCCGCGGAGCCTCGACACGCCCCAACTGTGCACGCCAGCACGTTTTTGCAGCTGCTGAGAAAAAAGCTGAGAAGACGGCTCACGCAAAGCAGCAGGTGAGGAATTCATTGGATCCCTGCTTGCAACCTGACTGGATCCCTGCTTGCAACCTGATTGGACCTGCTCCTATACTTGCCTTGTCTCACCTGCTGCCAGAAATCCTTGCATCCCGTGCTCCTAAGCCTTGTTTTGCCCTCTTCCCCCACACACCACATAATCCCTGCTGCAGTGCACCGTATGCCGCACGGTATGCAACAATATCGCCGAAGCCAAAACACACTTCGAGAAGATGCACCCCAAGGAAGGACCCTTTAACGCGACCAAGCACGCCCATGCTGTCTGAGTCTTCGCTGCAAAGACATGTGACAATGGTGCAGGGGAGGCCAGGCGTGAGGTAGGGGTCCCAGAACAGAACTGAACTGCACTTGACTTGCCACCACTTGCCACCAAACTCAAACAGCGATTATCCCCCAAGGCACTGCCCAACTCCTTCGGCTTCTCGTCCGAAAGTGTACGTTCATGCGCCAGCCTTGACTCACGTACATACTGCTGGTACACTTCAGCACACCGTTCACCGAAATTCGGCAGTCGTCGAGCATTGACGTGTATTGACAATTTTGGCACCCTGGTGTGTCCACCTCCATTCAATATTGGGTGCCAGCAAGACAGGCATCATCCGTATCGGTTGGCGTCGAATACAATGCGTCCGTCCGGTCCGTTCATGGTTCACTAGCACACTCGTTCAACGCACACTTCCGTGCCCACCCAACTCGCATGACACGCACATTGCTCGTGGGCACGCTGCTGCCCAACCTTGAGCTTCCAACAAATAAGCGAGACGGCTTACTCGCGTGTCACGTCGTGCTTGCTTGCCCTGTGCACGCAAGGATTGCCGTGCGTGCGCAAACCAGTGCGTCCATGCAGCTTACTATGCGACGATTGCTTGCGGACGTGCACTTGGTGTGTGTGCATCATACACAACACAGCGGGAGGTCATTGCAACATGATGCAGCCCTGCTGATGCGCTAACCCATGTACAAAATAGTGCTGTGAACTCCTGTGCCTTGCTGCCTCTGTGTTACCGTTTGTGCGATAACCCTGCCTTCGGTAGGGCATCAGGCCAGCAGCTGGAGGGTAGCCTAGATAGCCAGTGCCATGCGACAGTATTGTCGCAGTGACAGCATTTACGCAGCGACAGAAATGACGTAGCGACAGAATTCAAGCAGCAAGGGCATTACCAGTTGTCAATCCAGCTGCAGGATGCTGCTGCACTGGGCAAGTGCACTGGTTGCTGTCGTTGTGTGCTTCGCAGCTTGATGGCTGGGCGCAGGCATTACTGCGGAGTGCGTTGCGTTGGGTCACAACGGGCGGCGCTCTCCACACAAGGCATACAGCATGCCGCGTGAACAAGAATAAACACATCGCAGAACAGGAGCGTGGGTTGCGTAGAGAGTCAACCTTTGAGCCTTGGTCAAGCAGCAGGCGATGTGAAGGGCACCGCCTCCTGCTTGACCAAACTTTGTAAAGTTTGGTGAGTTTACAGATGTTGTGAGTTGTGCTTGTACCTTCCCTAAGAGGTGTTCGTCTTAGAATCTTGAATTCATATGCTGATGCCTTGTGTTCACACTCACCTCCATTTTAATGTGGCCCCACGTGCACACGAGGTTGGTGGCTTGGTGCGCCTGCATTGAACGCCAGGTCTGTTCATGCAACGCTTGCTGTATAGTGGTGGTGCGATGTGGTGGTGTGTATGCAGTTACAGTACTGACAGATACTTTGAGCAACGCCCGAGCTTTCCTGGTCGCCACTTGCGCTTCGTAACGCTTGCCAGCGACGCAATCAACAAACGGCCTGAAGGCCAATCGGCACACATAGCACAGCCGTGATGCTGCCATATCTAGCCATATTGTTACGCACCATATGTACACTCAGGCATTCCTGCACTTGCAACATCGGCTCCTCGTGGTGCCCGCCGCCGACCATCGTCTGACGCCACGTGGTGGACAGATTGTCCAGTGCACAAACGTGGGGTCATACTGTCAAACACTCTCTCACACTGCTACTAGGGGCGATATAATTATTATGTTTTGGGCCTCACTGCCGCGTTGTGCGCCGTTCGGACCTCCCCGGGGTCTTGAATTGAAGGCCCGCCCCATTGACGCACAACAGGGAAGCGTCGTGGATGTGACGTGGCCAACATAACACGAATACAAGATGCAATGCATAGCTTGCTAGAAACGTTTGATATTTGCAGCAGCGCACGTCGGCTTTGGAAGGGCAGGTTGAAGGCAGTAACCTGCAAAAAGTGGATGCATCGCATCCTGTAACATCTGTCAGAGTTATCATCGGAAGGGCACAAAAGGCCGTCAACCCCTGTGCGGACACGCATACTCGGCTTGACTGCTTGTGCTGCATCGTTGGACGCTGTGCCCTCCTTGCGCGTTGGCCTGCACCACTTTTTCACCCACCCCAAACCCAAACGTCAAGGTCAGCTTGGCGTTTTCCTCGAACAGAAATGCAGACCGCGCACCAGCGTTCTGGCGTGACTGTCAGCTGCAGTGACACAGTCGACCTTGACGAGTCGTGCTGGATATGCCTGTCAGGCAACGAGGCATCGCAGCCGAGCTTAGTGCGACCGTGCAATTGCCCGCGTTTGGTTCACAGGCAATGCCTCGCGCGCTGGCAGCTGCAACAGGCGGGCAAGCAGTGAGTGTATGAGCTGGGTGTGCAGCGGATGGTGTTATGCGCGGTGCTGGTTCCAGGAGTTGCTGGGCCTGCTGTTGGGTGCCCACACTCGTATCCTCACTGGCTGCTCTGCCCCAAACCGAGCTGCGATTTGCAAGTGTCATAACCTTCTGGGTCTCTTCTTACCTGCAGGGAAGAGAGGCGCTGCAGGTTCTGCAACCAAACTCTGCCTGATTGGAAGGCGGCGCTGACTCCGCAGCACTTGAAGCCGGCCGAGCCTGTTATGGTGGGTGGCAACTGCTATGTTATGGTGTAGCTGTATGCTGGTGTAGCATGCCGCATAGCAGGTTGCTGCACTGCAAAAGTCAGGCATCCTTCAGCAATTTACAACAGTTGCCAAACAACAGCATGGTGGGTTACGACTCGTGCCGGTTGGTGAAGTCACAATGCTGTATGCTCCACCTTCCTCACTTACTCAGGTGGTCACCCTGGGCAATGAGGTGCATAGGATACGTGTGAAGCCAGGGTTGGAAGGCCAGGCGGAGTTCCAGCAAAAAATCCGGGCGCTTTTTCAGATCCCTGACGACGTTGAGTTTGAGGTCACGTTCAAGTGCAAAGCGCCTGCGGCTGGGCGAGCTGGAGGTGAGGTCTGCTCTGGCTCTACGCTTGCCTGAGGGTGGTGCTGGCGCATTTGCCTGGCAGTCAGCAACATGTGGATTTCAGTGCAAGTCATCAACGTTTGACACGGCCAGTTGGGTTGAACTGCAAACGCTTCTTCCTTGTTTTGGGATAGTGGGGCTTACTGCTCTGTCCACTTTGGTGCCATGGCCAGTCCATTTTGTGGCTTGGCTTGGGGTCTCTGCATGCACCCACGAAACCGCACGACGGAACGTGTGCTGACCCGCGAAGGATAGTGCGCGAAGAATAAATATGCAAGCTTGACGCGTATTACTGTGCTTATTCTTTCTTCCTTCCAAACCTGCAGCGGACACAATCCAGTTGGAGGGGATGCAGAGCTATGAGGCTGCGACGCACTGCGCCTCCCTAATGGCGGCCCAGCGCCTTGCTGCTACAGCAGCAGCTGCTACTACACGTGGAGGCCAGGTTCAGCAGGCGTGCAGATAGCACGGCGCGGCCATCAGCATCCTATCCGCCGACCTGGTTTGGACGTGCACCAGATTTTGGCACTCCTGGCGCCGTCTCCTGCCCTCCATGTTTATGGTCCCAGAACCCTGTTTGGGGGCTGCCCAATCCTGGTGGGGTCGCATTGTGTCCATACGTCACCTGCGATCGTCCCGCGGTGATGCCTGTTGACCGGACTTCACCTAACACAACGGAATGACTGACCAGGCGACCAGTTGTAGTAGCTGTGCAGTAAGACACTGGTTGCCATTTTTCGCGCTCTGCTTGCGCCCTCATCGTCGCTGTTATCTATCACGCATAGCGATTAAAACACTGCGTGGTGTTTTCCGTGAGCGTTTTGAGAGCTCGTCACTTTTTGGAGGATACTGATGCAGGGATTGCTCCGGTGACGATTAGGCGTTTGCCCTGCTTGTACCAAAGTCGGCCCCTTGCGGGGTCCCGACATGAAGCACGCAAGCCTGCATCCTACCGCCGGCTTACGTCCTAAGGCTTTCTGCATGTATCTCCCTAATCCCCTCCAATCTCTCACTTCTTGCCCGGAACAAACCATGCGCCTTGCATACTGCATGCGCCGCCCCCCCCCCCCTCCTCACCTTATCGTGTCCCCCATGCTTCCCCCATATGTACGCTGGGTTTGCATCCTGCTCGGCGCCGCGCGCATGCTCCATGCACTGCGGTGTTCTCTGCAACGCAACGTCCTGCACAAGAATGCCTGGCTGAAGCGGCGGGGGATTACTTGGCTTGAGTGCTGATCGAACATTTCCTCGAACCCCTCTCGACATGCGTATACAGCCTGGATGTATATGTCGCGATGGGTGAGCGCTCGTGATGGATTGCGCAGCAGTGTCGCAACATTGCTGCATGCAAACGCAAGTAATGATTGATGTGACTCCCCTGATTATAACCCTTATACCCATTCTTCGATCTCGATTCGATTGTGCATGGATTCCCCTATGTGATTTGTGATTTTCCTCGTGTGACATTCGCGTGTCCCCCTTGCGGCCTCACCCATGCACCACACATGGGATGAGCAACGTGTGTGTGGGTCAAGGCAGTGTGTGAGCATTGACAGTGTGTGCCTGCGGGCTTGTGTGTGCGCCCCGCTCCCTGTATTGACTCGTGGCTGGGGTCTGCAGGCCCGCTTTTTGAGCCGCCCCCCACGCCCCCACGCACATACAAAAGCTGCGGATGCATATTCCGCGTGTTTGATTCCCTATGCCCCATTCATCCTGTGCAAGAGTGTGTATGTGCTGCTGCTTAAGTAGGCACCAGGCAGGACCTTTCTTGCTGTTGTGTGTGCATGCGGGCCACACAGGGCCAGCAGGCTTGCTACATAACCCCTTGCCCACAGGGTCCAAATCTGCTAGCCTTGTGCGTTCCATGCTGGACGGACAATAGCTGAGAGTGTTGTACACTGTCTTGCTGTGAGCTCAATGTGCTTACTGCAACGCTGTAACCTGGGTTTGTGCCTTCATACCCTCCACCAGGCAGGTGCACACAATGCCAGTTGCTCAGCTACCGAACTCACAGCATCATAGCGTATTGTTGTGCTGTCATTCGAGTCTTGCAGTCGCTAGTTGCAGCAGATACGGGGGCCGCCATCCAGCCATGCACAGCGGCAAGGTTTTGTTCAGTGGCAGACCAGACGCCTGCCGTGCTGTGCAGTGCAGTCCAGCGCAGTCGAGGGGAACGGTTACATCGCGTGGAAAGACACCATACATACTGACAGTAGTATTGATAGAATACATTACAAGATCGATGAGTGGGTCTGTGCAGGGGTGGGTGAGGCATCAATATCGTTGCGTCATTCGGGTCATTGAGGCGTTGGCACTTGGCAGGTGCAGTGCAAGTCAGTTTGCCAAGCGCCGACCCAAATCAAAGCAAGGATGCACACCCTTACTCCCCCCCAATGACGTCCGTCGAGCAAGCCAAAACACACTGTCCAAGGCATCATTCCGAGGATCAAGACAACAAGATTGCGCACTGTCTGCCAGGATTGCATTGCATGCTAAACTGTGCACAATTCCTACGTACAAAATGCGCTGCCGCCAAGCCAAATCATACACTCTTGGCGCCTGCACCTATTGCAGCATGCGTGAGGACAAGCATGGCAGAGAAGTGCGCGGAGTCGAAACGAGCACCTGCGCGCGTGTGAGCCTCCTGCCATATGGGCTGCACTTGCAAGATACAGCAGGTGCGTGCGAGCGCACAAAGCTGGGTTTGCTACTTGTGCTTTTGAGGTGGAAAGCAGATGCGGCACTTGAAAACACCATGCTCGCACGTTGCGCCCTCCGTCTTCTTCTCCTCACGGTGCACCGCCTGCAGCCGCGGGCAAAGTACACACACCGACTGGTCAGTGGGCGTCATGGCGAGCAGGCCATGCGAATAAGTGCACAACCCACAAACAGCGAATGATGGCCAGGGAATGACCTGAGCAGCCTTGCGTGTGCGCGCCTGCGTGATTGTTGCGCACAGGATGTGCAGTGGTTGCACTCGCATGTAAGTGCAAACGTGCATGGCAAGCAGTGACAAGCAAGTGACAGCTGCCGCCGTGAAATTATGGTGTCTGCACCCTCCAGCACATCAATTACAGTGCTGTAGTGGCCCTTGAGTTTCCCGCATAGTGCGCACCTCACGCGCCTCCTTGAGTGCGCGCTTGCTGGCGTGCTCTGGGTCGGTAGCCAGGATGTACTTGCGCTCAAAACGGGCAGCCGCTTTCTCAGCAGCTTTATCCTGCAGTGTGTTGTGAGCAGTGAATGTGGGGTCGGAATATGCAGTTCAAGCAGCCCCACAGATCAAACAAACCGCTTGGCAAAAGTCAGCATAGGCTCAGCGAGGAATATGAATGAAGGCCGCAAGTGGTTGCTCGTTCATGCGTTACCAGGTGCAATAAAGTGCTAGCAGCGACAAAAATGTCATCGGTTTGGCACTGCCATATAACTGCAGCACTCCCAAGGCCAGCTTGGAACCGTCCGCGTTGGCGACGCGCAGTCAACCGCAACCCCACAGAGCTGGATCGAACCTATGCCACTCACCTTCTCAGCCTCTTTCTTGGCCTCCTGCTTCTGTTGATGCAGGGCAGAGTGGATTTCTTTTTCGTTGGCCTTGCGGTCCGCAAGTTTGTCTGCAAACGGACGTGCAGCATTGGGTGTGCAGTGGGGTTAACAACTCGAGAGTTCTCCGCCGCGCTCTGCCCCGCAAGCGTTCCTCAAACACTTCTGTGCGAAGGCTGCCCGGGTAATGCACTCACCCTTGTGGTGCTCCTTTGCGGGGGCGGGATGGAGCAAATCCTCAAGCATTCTTTTGTTGCAACTCGTGTGATGCGCTTTGGTAGGTGTGATGGTTCGACGTTTACACGGAGCGTGTATTTAGAGCAGAGAACAGATACCTCGTTAGCATCACGCGCTGGCATGAGCTGTGCCTTTTGGGAAAAAAACATTTGGGGTTTCTGGTTCCGGAGCTATGACTCGCCCTACTAGGTGTATGCATGTTGATTAGGTGCGGAGGGCCCAGCAAATTTCTCCTTGAATGATTGAGATTTTCACCCCCGTCTCAAACGTTTACAAGTGGGTGGGCCTCACAAGGCTCTAAAGTCATAACCATCGTCCCCGACTGGGCCCCTAAGAGTCTTCGAAACCTTCACCAGCTGCCTGTCTGCGGCATTGAGACTCAACCGTGAGGAAGCCTAGCCCTGCATACATCTGCTACCTGACTCCCAATGCCTGCTGACAACCGGACCGTCGCGATCGGCTTGCCTTTGCCCTGCTGGGCTTAGGATTCAAACGTCATGAGGCTGCTGACAGGTAGTTCTTCACGTTGCACCTCCTGTGCCAAAGCACGCGTGTCATCGCACAAAGCTGGGGCACACCTGGGCAGATGAAACGTCGCCATACCTGGGCACAGCGCACGTTTCTGGTACCTGGTCGGTGGTCACGTGCGCTCCATGTTGTGTAGGAACAGACTGGCACAGAATCCTGTGCATACCCAAGCTGCATCCAGGTTGCCAGTACGCATATTGCACCCGTACCGCATGCCTGTTACCCTTGTCACTTCGTCTAAAAAAACACCAACGCGCTGCGACGAGATACCCCCTTGGGGCGAATCACATTATGCCGGAGGACAACGCAGCATATTACACTGCAGTGTTTCATTGATCACTCCAAGCCCAAACAAGCTTGTGGGTTGGCCAGCGGAACACCCCTGGCTATAGAACACACGCACCTGCCCTTGCAAATGCAGCCCAGGCTATGATTAGTTCACTCC
The DNA here is from genome assembly GCA_001662385.1 of Chlamydomonas asymmetrica. Classification (NCBI taxonomy): domain Eukaryota; kingdom Viridiplantae; phylum Chlorophyta; class Chlorophyceae; order Chlamydomonadales; family Chlamydomonadaceae; genus Chlamydomonas; species Chlamydomonas asymmetrica. The sequence goes on along the minus strand of BDDA01000151.1, from coordinate 93,837 downwards.
GCAATACATGCTGCGGCGTGCTCCCTTGCACGCTCGCCTTGCACCACCTTGCTATCGGCATGGAAACCACATACCGACACTAGGGAAAGCGGCATGCATATGTCACATGGGCATGCAAAACCCCACAACCACATCACCAACAACCCACCAAATCAAATCACCAGTCACGGCTGTAGTAAAGGCAGCAATTCGTCCATGCAAATGCACCAAAAAGGTCATGGCCTCATCCGCCCTCCCGGGTCAGCCCCAAAGCAGGCCATACATCGGATTCAGCTCGTACTCGCGGCTTGCAGCGCATGCGACACCTGCGGCTCATTCGTTGCTTGGAGTGACAACCTCTGCACTCTGCTCTCAGCCTACAGCACTCAGCCCCCCTGCCATCTCAGCCTACAGCAGGTTCAGGGTGTCCTTGATGACCAGCCCGATGCCTGCCGTCATGAGCAGCAGCAGCCCGGACGCCATCACGCCCTGCTCCACGCCCGCCGGCAGCTTCTTGCCGCCGCGCAGCGCCTCCACCAGCAGCAGTGCCAGGTAGCCGCCGTCCAGCGCCGGCAGCGGCAGCAGGTTCACAAACGCCAGGTTGATGTTGATGATGGCGCAGAACTGGAAGAGGCCCGCAGAGTCTGTGCGCGCGATCTCGGCACCCGAGGCCACGATCGCGACGGGCCCGCTAAGCTGCGAGGACGCCGCGCTGAAGTTGGTGAAGATGCGGTTGAGGCCCCCGAGCACCGTGCTTGACAGCCTGTGGTGCGTTAGGTGTGCAAGGAACAAGAGAGGCAAGCAGCTGAGACATGATACGCATGACGTGGTCATGCCCCGGGGAATGATGCCAGGAGAGCATGAGCCCCATGGTACGGCAAGAGCACAATGTGGGGAGGTTCTTTGTCCCGACTTGCACCACGCCTGGCATGTGCGTGCATGACACCATCTAGGTATGGTATATCGGGTGGTGATGCTTGGGCTAAGCTCCACATCCCTCGCCCACACACCACAGCCTCACCGTGGCCTGGCAGCCTAGCAGAGCTTCCTTACGCACATTGCTCACCCGAGCCGCGTTGCCCCAAAGTGACCCACACCCACATCCACACCTCCCACTCGACCGTTCCCCAGCCACGACGTCGTGCTGCCCGCCCCACCTGTTGAACTCTGACTGAGTCATGGTGAACACATCCCCCACAGACTTGGGGTAGGTGTGCTTGATGTAGGTGTTGGCGGTGATCTGCACGCCGATCTTGCCGGCGCCGTCCGCGGTGACGTCCGGCGTGCAGGGCACGCGCACCAGCTCGCCGCCACGCGCCACCACAAAGTCCACCTCGCGCCCCGGGTTGGCGCGAATGGTGGACACCGTTCCGCTCACCTGAAGGGGAAGGGGGGAGGGGGGAAGGGGTAGAGGCAGGAGCGGTGCTGGTGCAGCATGGCCACGGGGTGGATTTGCAGCGTGAATGCGTGCAGGCAGATGCATGCCGACGCATGGCGCAGGGATTCAAGGCACCACCCATGACATTTAGAAGCCGATGCAAGGCAAGGGCATGCACGCTTGCAGCACACACACACGAGCTGGGGAAACCACACAGTGTAATCTTCAGTTGGCTGCCGGACACCCTGGAGAGCGTGCCCATCGCTCAACTGTGAACTGCCTACGTCCACAACATGCTGCGGATTGCCTCAGACACACCCCGATGGGCTTCCCAGTCCGCTTTCCCCCGTTGAGACGGCATGGCCCTGTTTCGCACAGAGCATCTTCCCGGCAAAGCGCTGAGCGTGGGTGCTGAGCGCCGACCCATACCCCTGACGCGAGCACCATCCGAGGGGAGCACGGTGTTCGGCTCGACCCAACCATAATGACCTAAATCCAAGCCTTGCCCCTGACCCAAATCCCAATACGCAGCCAGGGCACCTAATTGCCAGCTGTGTGGCCACTCAGGTATGCACGCGGCAACGTCTGCGCGCACCTGCGTGGGCCCCGCAGGCACGTCGTAGTCCGCCACGCGCAGCACGATGTCGCCGTTGCGGAAGCCGGCGCGCGCCGCCGCGGAGCCCGCGACCACGTCGGGGATCTTCACGCCCTCCAGGAACGCTGACTCAGCCTTACCCACGGTGGAGATCTGCGCGTGCAACAGCAGCATGGTCAGAGCGCCTGTGCACCAAGGTAGAGGCTAAACCTCAACTTGGCCTGACTATGCACGTCCGTTCCCGATGCTTTGTTGGGGTCATGCGGTAGCATACAAGGTCCTTAGGCAACTTTGCACGTCGGGCTAGCACAGTTGTTGCCTCCCTCTGACAGGGAGGCAATGGTGAGTCTGAAGCTGCAGGTGGGATGTGGATCTTAACGAGCGCGTTCATGCTATGTGCGGTTCAGCTTGCTATACTGGTAGCCTCTGGTTTGCATGACGTGGGCTTGAAGCATACAGCCGCAGGCCGGCATTGCTACTGCATCGATCAGCATTGCCTTGAAGGGCACCAAATTGCCAAAACGATGCTGCCATGGAACATGCTGGCAAATCGGTTGCTGTTGTCTGCAAAATGCACGTGCGAGGGTTTGCAACAACAACATAACAGCAGAGAGGCTGCCGTCTCTTCTAACCATGTACAACTGTCAACTGCACACACACACCATCTGAACAGCTGGTGCATGACGGAGCTGCCCCAACATGCGGACCGCTGCAGGCACCCCACAAAACACAGATTTCGAGCGGAAGTTTGCATACACAAACGCCTAGGCACTGCACCGGCTACCGCCATACCACCAGCGGTGGTGCATCGCACACTGGTGCAATTCACCTTCAAAGTCCATTGCTGTCACTCTATTTTCCATGCGCGACATCCATGCACAGCAACCAAACGGGGTGCCATAAACGGATGTGCAGGCCTATGTGCAGGCGATGTGGACACACGGGGGGGGGGCACCTGGGGGGGGCCAACCATGCCAACACCAATCATGCCCACCTTCGGCCACTGCAAAATCCCGCCTTTGCATTGCAAAACCCACCTGGGCCAGCAGCACAAGGTACGCCAAGATGAAGTTGGCGATGATGCCTGCGCTGACCACTGCTGTGCGCTCCGGTATGGACCGGTTCTTCAACAGGTCTGGGTCGTCTGGGCTGAACTTGCTGCTGGGGTCATCATCAGGGAAAGCCACATAGCCGCCAAGCGGAAACAGCCTCAGAGAGTACTCCACTTCTTTGTCCTGTAACAGTCACAGGTCCATGGCGGGTTCGGTGCTAGCCAACCAGGCTGAAGTGCAAGAGCAGTTGCAGCAGAGCAACTGAAACCCTGCAACTCGGAAGCAGGATCGAGGCTCTAAAGCTGCTCACTTGATATGTCCACAGCGCTGGCCCAAACCCGATGGCGAACCGTGTCACGTGGATGCCGAGCGAACGTGCGGCCACAAAGTGGCCACACTCATGGATGGCCACTATGAAAGCCAGCACACCCAGGGCTTGCAATACTGAGCCAGGGCCTTCAAGGTTGAATCCGGACCCTGCGGTGCAACAGGCGACACCAGCTCTCCCAACACGAATGCAATATAACCATCGTTTGGACAAAACCACCAGCCAGGCGCAATTATCCAAACCTCACCCAACGCAGTGCTTCCTGCAAAAGCAGCAGCTACGGAGAAGAGAAGGGTTTCTGCGCGTCTCTTGGGGTTCAGCAAGCTTGCAGATGTCCATCGCTCTCGCCCCGCTGCTGCCGATGCAGGCAACGAATCTCCCTCCTCCTCCCAGCTCCACGGTCGCCTGCTAGTACTGGCACTGCTGCTGGTGCTTGCCCTGGCTGCAGGGCTGGCATCACCGCTGTCGCCCTGGCTATGCACTGCACGCGGCACAGTGCGTGTTAGGGACTGCAGGCCAGAAGGGCAACTGCACACACAACGGCTATAGACTGAGCTTGGCAGTAGCTTATTGGCAGAGGCTACACGGAGGCCTTGAGGGCCTTTCCTGATCAAGTGCGCAGCTTGGGGCAGCGCCTGCATTTTGCTTCTTTGCCCAAATCGGTACACGGAGTGCTGAGTTACAGAATGATTAAGCTTGGAGCCAGTTGGAGCCAGTTGGAGCACTGTCGAGTACATTGTCGCATGTTCATGCTGTCAAACATGTGGTGTGGGCATGCGTTGCGGGCTCGCATCCGTACTGCAACTAGACAGATGGACTGCAACTCTGCATTGCCTTGGTATAAAGCTTTCACCATAAACATCAAGGCATATCTTACCTGCAAGCCGACACGCTAGTTCTCTTAGCTCATTCACGTTGGAACGTGAACACCATGGCCATGAAGATGAAGCCCCAGCTTTCACAGCGTGTGTCGGTCAGCCGGCGCAGTCTGCGCTGCAACGCCCTGTTTAAGGGCAAGGCATCAACAAAGACAGTTGAGAAGCCTGTGGAGGAGGAGCCCAAGTAAGCTCTCACGCTTGTGACACCTGCACCAGCCGATTTTGATGGAGTCTTGTGGGAACCGCTGGCGAGCATCACCACCACTGATTGTGTGCTTGATGCTATCCATGCGCCTGCTGAGCACGTATGATGACACTGTTTGATTTGATTTCGCGCATAGGCAAGTTTTTCACGGCTTCTTGCCCCTACCTATTCGGGTGGTGGGCTGTCGTAGCCACACAGGACAGCCACACACATGATGTGTTTCATCAGCTACCCTGCAAGGTCCTAACCTGCAGTCTTTTCTCCAAGCTGTAGTACAAACTACGACGAAGTGCTATGTATTGGCCTACAGGCTACAGGCTTCATCTGAAGCGCACTCGCTTGTTGGCCACACACTGCCTGCAGGCAGTCGGCACTGTCTTCTGCCCTAAACGCCTTTGACTTTACTGCAACGCGGAGCAAGTCTGATGCCAAGCTGCTCTGGGAAGCCAAGCAGGGCAAGGTTGGAGCGGACGGCCGCCTGACGCCTGAGCAGCAAGCGTAAGTGATGGCTTGCTGCTTGCTGACCAGGTGACCCAGGACTCAGGAGATGCTTTGCTGACCAAAATGCAGTGTTGCCTATGGATCAGACTGCAGGTGATATGATTCACGTTGCTTGTTTTTGCACCCCTTTGATTTGTGCTTGCTTACCACATATCCCTTTGGGTGCGGTGTGGTGCAATTCACAAGTGGGGGGGGTGAAATTTCCAAGTCACATGTGCACCACTATAAGCGACATAACCAGACCCTGTCAAAACGTTATGAAATGGTTTAGTATGCCTATTACCAGTGACTTGCCATGGCACCATCTGGGGGCCCCAATGGCCATGGCTCTTACGGGTGGTCACGGTGCGGAGAGTGTCAGGCGGCACAAGGCAGCCATTGTGCCCAAGGAGCCGTATGCGTACTCGTAGCTGTGGCTGCCGTTGGAAGGCAGGAGCAGCGGCGCCATCGCGTCTGTTTTCAGCACGGGCGCGCACCTTCGCGCCGCGCGTTAGGACAGAACACGAACAAGCCAATGCACCTTCTCAACCTCAAAGAGTGTTACCTGCTGCGCACATATGCGACTTTTTGTGACCCGTAGGGCGCTGCGCCGCAAAGTCATTGGCACCGCCAAGGACTACTGGAAGGACTATGTGAGTATGTTCATGCGATGGGTGTTGTCAAGCACTGGTGTGGGCGTTTGTGGTGCGAGTGAACGTGGGCTGCCGGGGGCAAGGCGGGCGCTTGCTGTACCTTGTATGTGGCACGCCGAAATGCATGCCGCATGTTCGGCACACCAGCACACGCCATTTTGATAAGACCATGCTGCTGTGCACTTGCGCAACAACTGCATGCTTCGTGCACCGCAATGCAGGGGTCAACATGAGCATGTTGACCCCATGCCTTGCAGTGCAGCAGCTGCGGTTGGACAGCAGGGTCCTGACTTTGGTTGCTCGTATGGCAGCCATGGCAACCAGTGAGTGAACGCAGACTCACGGAAGTCAATAGTTCGGAGGCATGACATGCTGTGTTTCCCGCTGGTGCTGGTCATCGCCTGTGTGTGCAGGTCGAGGACGAGGCTGACAAGAACATCAAGACATACTACAAGCCGGACAGCGCGGGTGGCACGGTGCCTTACCTGCCGCTGCTGGTCGGTGTCCTCGTAGCCATGCTGGCAACCACTGTGGTGATTGTGCAGCAAACCTCATAAGCTGCAGCCTCGTAACCAACTCAACCCGTTTGTTCGTGTTTGCCCTGTGACGGCAGACAGCCCCTTGTATCATTATTTATCTTGGTGTGTTGAGAGTTTTGTGCTATTCACTTCATGACCCAAGTCGTGGCTGCACTCAATGCTGTGATTGCGATTGAACAGTGCTCGTTACCTGACAGAATGCACTGCGCACCGTTGCATGCGGTGGAAGTGCAAGCTATTTCCAGATTTGTCTGCTATATCACTTCGTTGTTGTGATCTGGAAAGCGTGGTGGACAGAGCGCATGACAGACGAATGTGCGACTAGGTTTCAACAGCTGCTGGAACACTGCTGTGTATGATGGTTGTGACTGTGGAGTGGAGGGGTGTGACCATGAGAGCGGATACAAGTGAGGGGTTTTTATTATGCACAACTGCTCGGCCTCACTGTGCAGAAACCCATAATGTAGCGTGGTGTGCGAGGGAAGGCGTATAATTGCCAGAAGAGTCTGTGTTCTGCGTGGTTGGTGTTCGTCCTGCATTCTTTATTTTACCATGGTTTTTGAGTGTGCCTGCGATTCTTATTGTCTTTGGGTTTGGGTTCATCGTGCTCATGCATCGCTTTTGCACACCTTCCTGGGTGATCGTCCGTGGCTGTTAGGCAGGCACGAGTCCTTCCACACCATGCGTTGCGCTCTGCACATGATGCCGCGGGCTGCCCAAGGTCAGTGTAATGGTGCTCGCCCCCACTGAGAGCTCCTGCAGTGTGGCTAAGTATGGCAAAGCGGGCGCCATGCACCTGCTCTACACAAGACCGAATCCTTCAGTACGTGCAGTGCACAACGTGGCTCAGCCAGGTACCAGGGCCTGCTAGCATGCTCACCTCTTGATATATGGAGCAGATAGCCCACAAGGCAATGCACTCGGTGCGGAGGCTATGCGCAAAATCTATGGCAATCAATCGACGCAATTCAGAGACCTCCCCCTTCCGAAGACCGGACCCGAGCTGTACAAGCATCTGGGCAGCTGACACACTCGTGCATGCTCTGTTGTTAGTGACGTGTCGTACATGTGTTGAGCTTAAGACAGCGGCTACAGCAAGGTTTCAGGGGTGGCAGCACCGCAGGAAGTGGATCCTTGCTGAAGTGGATCCTGAAAGCTTGATACGCATGCAACAGCATATGGCATTATTGTACCGAATATCCATGGAGATGCGAGTGGGCTGGCCAGCACACAATCATGCGAGTAGGGCATCCCTCCCCCCGGCAGTCCCCCCCCCCCGCATGGTGGCCCCGTACAACCAAGTGGATCAGTGACATACGCTGGCACAATCCAAGGCAAGTGCAATCAAGAGCGTGGCAACATGCATGTTACAGCAGTTTGCATTTACCAGTCCGATCCAGTCTCTTCAACTATCCAATGGGAGAGTGCCGATTGCCAACCAAGTCACCTCTGTAATGACGAGTGCGTATGGTTTCACAAAGCAGAAATGCATGCAGCCAAAAGGAGGCAGCACAGGTACGGTCCAACAGGAATATGAGCAAGCTGTCATTGCATGGTCCCAAGAAGCGTGTGCATGCGTATTGTCTGGTCTACATAGGGCCTGCCAGGCAACACTTCACCCTTTGCAGGCAGCCGTACACTGGCCGATTTGTACGCGTCACGAATACGTTCCGCACTGTCCACTAACTTGCCACCATCAGTGACCAGCGCACGCAAGGCACGCTTCAACGCCCGCTCATCACCATCCAGAGAGCGCAGTGGGTCACGCTTGTAGCGCATGTCAGGCCGTTGCTTGCTCGGCGGTCCAGTATCTGGCGGGCCTGCACAAAGCGGGACACTCGCAACGGTCACTCAGCCTACCAGCAGTCTACCTTCCAATGTTAGACTCGCGTGGCAAGCAACCAGCCTGTGCTGAGTAGAAACAGGAACCGCCGGCACTTACAGATGAGTTCCAATACAACAGGAGTGCCTCGCTTCACGTGACGGAAGAAACGGAAGCCGCCAGCGTCAAGAATGGCACAGGCTTCGCGACTGGCATCCATAGTTTGGTGACGTTTCGTTCTTTTGCTTTTCGTAAGCTTCAGGCTTCGTTTCAAACGTGCCTCCAGGGCAGCAGCGATCTGCAAATCCTCAGCGTTGCGGGGAAATTCAGCGCACAGCAAATCGAAACACACGCAGCCAGTGAGCCATGAGTTCGGTGGACTTGCCTTCAGCTCTGTGCCTGTCAGGGGCTCAAGGTAGCCTGGGTTGGCTGCACCGGTCTGTGAGGCATTAAGGCTACCGGTTGAACCAAGCGCATCCACCACGGGTTGCGGTTGGGGTCGATCTGAGTCCATACGTCGCTGCAGGTTTTGCTTTCCCTGCCAAGACAAGTGAAGGTAGGTCAGCCGCAAGGATAGACATAAAACTCCACTTCATGCACAAGCGCTCACACTGCACAAGTGCCATGCTTGCATACCACGCCAGGCCCAGTGCACCTCACATTAAAGGTGTCCTGCAGCAGCCCCATAGGACTTGCACGGGAGCTGCCCTACCGGCATGCTTGTCGTTGCGTGACGCGACGTGCTCAACACCATCGTACAAGAAGCTGTGCAGACTTCCCAGATGTGCTGCAATAAGACGTACCTTGAGCGCAGCCAGCTTATGCCCACTTGCAACGTGCTCAAAGCTTACAGCAGCTGCACGCAACTTGTCATCGTCCTCGTCGTCGCTGTCGGACGATGATGACGCTGTTGGTTTTGCAAACGCTGCTTGCTTGGGAGCCATGTCAAGCCTGGACCACCACCACTACTTGCTAAATGCTACGGTAATGATATCTCAGGTTGTGAGTGTTTTCCGGTGCATGACACACATGTGCGGTGGCAATTCTTGGCCAAGTTGGCGGAAAGCAGTTGACATGCAGCCAGAGCTCAAGCCAAAACTCGGTAGCACTTGCAACTGTGAGCAGTCTTGATATCGGGCGCTCGAGTGCACACCACCTGCATTTGACGTCACCAAGAGATCAATTTTTTTGCATGGAGCATGTGCTCGGCTGGCAAAAACCTGGGGGCCAGGAACTTTTGTGTCGTCAGCAGCACCAACTTTTGCTGAGACTTGCACTTTACGTTTTGTTGCACTGTTCAAAGTCATCGCTTCACCTTGATACGCGACGCTCTCTTCAGCACAGCTCTGCAGCACTTACCTCCACGCCAGCAACCAAACCACACAATACTGCTTGGCCGGATGCTGGTTATTCGGTTTTAGCTCTTAATCGCGCAGGCCCGATGTCACTGGGAGGGCTTGGCTTCCTCTTGGGCCTTGGCCCGGGCGACCGCAGCGACCTCAGCAGGGGAACCACTTCTGGTGCGTTTAGCCGGAGCAATACGCACCATTCTTGCGGGACGACGGACTCTCACTCCAGCGACTGCGAGGACGACACACGAAGCCAGGTACGCGCCGTCTCTCCTTCACCTTGTTGCGGCTCCCTGTGTGTGAGCCCGCAGTACCGTGCTGACACGCCTGGGAACAAATTGCGATTCTCTCTTGCCTCAGGCCTCAGAGTCCAGGCGAATCAGCAAAGCCAAGCAGGTCCTAGCCGAGGCCACGACCACTTTGCAGTATACGCAGCTGCCTCGCGCCGCTGTCTCCAAGGGCGCCTCACGGTAGGTGTGTGCGTGTGTGTGTAAGGTTTTCTCCCAAGGTTTTCTTACCCGGCCTTATGGCTTGCCAACCTGTGGGCCCTGGCCACCTCAGAAACATACGTGCATCAGCTGTTTTGTTCCAGTATTCGAGCAGCATTGTGGCCTTTGGGGTGCAGTTTTCCCCATATTTGTGTTTTGAACACGTGCTCGCCACACCATCCAACCGACTCTAACCGGGTCCGTTCTCCGCTGACTCTTGCCTGGGCCTCAGCTGCGTGCAAACTTGTCAGAGCATTTATCGTGCAGTGCCTTGCATGGTGTAGCCTGCAAAGCCTTCCAAACATGGCAAGCCCTTGACGTCTCTGTGCTGCGTGTCAACCCGCAGGAACAGTGGCGCCCTGGGTCCGCTACTGGTCATGCTTCAGACCTGCGGGGACGCAGACAAACTACGGACGACCCTTGACACTATTTCCTTCCTGCTGCTTGACAAGGGGAACCGTCGCATAGCACTGGACCTGAACCTAATTGACGTGCTGCTGGCGCTGCTTCGGTGCACTGCGGACTCCGATGTCCTGCACAGTACGCTGGACGCCCTCACCACCCTGCTTAAGCATGACTCGAAGGACAAGGTGAGCGGTTGGTCCGTGGTTGGGTGTGCGACGCAAGGGTTTCGGAGGGTTAGTAAAAAGGGCTCAACCAACGAGCGTAATGGCTGCGTGACGCCGCCAGAATGACCGCCGCCTGCTTGCATACGTTTCACTCACTTGGTTGCGTGTCTTTAACAGCAGTGTATGTTTGCTTCTGCTATGGATCTATGTCCTTGTGCAGATGCGTTTGTGGAACCACGCCAACAAGGGTGCACTGCTCAGCCTGGTTGGGACCGCGCCGGTCAAGCATACGCCGGCTCTGACCATAGACGCTCTGCGTGCCTGCCGGACGTTGGGGTTTGTGGCAGGGCAGCAGCTGCTTGAGCCAGCGCTGCTGACTGTAGTCGCGGAGCTGCTCCACCCGGGCGCTGACTCGCAAGTCGTGCTCAAGGCGCTGCGGTTTCTCGAGCAGGCAGCTGCAATGCCCAACACGGAGCGGCTGTCTGGCTGGCACACGTGTGTCTTCCGGCTCGTTCCGCTGTTGACACACTGCTCAGACACTCACATCAAGGCTTCCGCGTTGGAGGTTTTGGTGGAGCTCAGTGAGCACGCGCAGCTCCGCAACATGTTCTACGCAGCGGGCTGCATAGCACCGCTGCTGCAGCTGCTCAACGACCGCGTGTGCTGCGTTAGCAGCAAAGCTGCTTGCGTGCTGGGGTCGCTGTCAGAGGGCGGCCTCAGCCGCGACAAGCTGTGCCAGGTGCCCGCCCTCGTGGCGATGCTGCGCGTCCTGCAGTGCAACCACTGCGTGGAGGTCACCATCGGCGTGCTGTTCACCCTCAGCCGGCTGTGCGCATACAAGGCACAGGTTGTGCAGAGCCTCAAGTCGTGGGGAGCAGTTCCGGTGCTGCTAGAGCTGCTGCAGAACACGCAGGACGACGACGTGGTGCTGGGAATCCTGCAGCTGAACGAGGACCTGAACGGCAAGCCCTCCCCACCCGTCAGCCACCAGGGCAGCGAGTCCTGCCCCTCAAGCGGGGTTGCAGCCACTGACTGCAACCTTGATATGGAAGTCCACCTGATGGCCCTTGGCGAGACCGCTGCTTGCTGACAGCACCAAAGCAGCAGTCAGCAGGCCAACGGTTCAGCATGTCAGCGCCAACATCAGCAGCGCAGCGCTGGACTTGCCCCACGGTCGTTTCACCGCACGTACTGACAGCATAGCTGGTACTATTTCCCGCATCTGAAGTCGCCCACCTCGGGCGTTGTGCTAACAGACACGTTGCTGCCACGTGCCTTGCCTGTGGGGCACGTGCTTCAGTAAGCATACCCAGGACGTATGCGCGTAAGCGCTATGCGTCGCCAGTAGCACCAGTATCGGCAGCATTTGAATGCGTGGTGTGTGTGTGTGTGTGTGTGTGTTCATCAAGGGCTCCATTCTACCCAAGCCACGTCGTCGCTCGAGTTGCTTCCGGGTGTAGACGGTCCTTTTGTCCACCCGGGGCGGCCTTGCTTTCCTATGCCAGTGATGCCATAACATATATTTGCGCAAGCGTGTCCTCTCAGCGTCTGCGCTTGTGCCCCTTGATGGCGTCTCGGGATTCGAAGTGGGTGTGATGTCGTTGGTGCGCATGTGTTCTGTGCGTGTGTGTTCTGTGTGTGTGTGTGCGTACTTGTGTACACACCGGATGAGCATGCGCTTCAAAGTTGTGAGACGAGGACTTCCTTTCTCTGCTTTCTGCCCCACAGTATGCACTGCATCCCTGTGCTCTCTTCCCTGCTGCTCTTACTTGGTATCGTCCTTTCACACTCTACTCTTTTTACTGCTGCTGCTTCCATCGAAAGGGAACCCAATATCTCGCTGTTGCGACAGCCCCCAACTGTGTCGGTGCATGTGTTTCTCTTTGCTGGGTATCCTGACGAGGTGACCCATCCCTCACGCAACCATATGCCATGTGATTGGCCCTTTGTGCGCTTGGCCAGCTCTCTCCAGCGCACCTATGTTGCACACCATTATGTGCAAGGCCTGCCCAATCACATACTGCATCACTACCCCATGCTTATCGCCCTCTTATTCTGCACAACTTGCCCAAAGCCTCCTTGTGTAGCCGTTATCACCGTGGATGGGTGGGTGGGTTGCTGAGCTTGCTTTGAGAAAGGCACGATGACAGTGTCGGACCCCGCCTGCTCTCCTGGTGCCCAGTCAACACTGCCAAGGTTTGGCAGTTTACTGGGTTTGGCACCTGCTTAGTGCGAAGAGCATTGCACACATATTTACGCGTTTGCCTGGAGCGCCTGCTAGCCAGTGAATTTTGTAGGGGTGGTGCGCATCTCCTTGCACAACTGCTGTGCTCGCGGATGCGCCCACCTCGTCACTGCGCTAGCAGCCATGGCTCCTGGCACTGCGGTTGCTGCTGTTTGCGTAACATCGAACTGGCTGATTGCCTCCCTCTGGTGTGCGTTCATTTACGCACCTGCGCTCAAATTCACCTGCTTCCTATGCCTGCTTCACACGGCCTGCCTCACGCAGCGTCGATTACCATTACCTCTGGACACAAAGCGGACACTGCAGCACGGCTCATTTGGGCCGCCTGCTCGGTGGGGCGGGTGTGCCTGCTCTTGACACACCTGCATCGGGTGATTACCCTTTATGATTGCGCGCCCGTCATAGGGTTGCGCATGGTATGTGGCTTGAATCCGCATATAAAGGGGCTGTATTTGCTGTTTGTGCTTTCGTGCCATTTCGTAGTTGTTTCTCGCGTACTGCAGCCTGCCATGGGCCTGCCTCCTTCCTAAAGAACTAGTCGCGCTGCAGCATTTTGGCTGCTTCTTTGTGGGTGTTTCGCGGGGCACGCAATGTTTTGCACACGTGCGTTGTTAGGCAGCAGATCCTGCTGTACCTGCCTGGACCGTGTGGAAAGCGCGTTTGGCAACTGCTTTGGAAAGTCAGAGCACATTTACACATAACACCCCTCTGGTCGTCTTGTACAAGCATTCAAATATCTTCAAGACCAGGTCGGGGTCATATTAGGTTGTTGGATGCGAGGAAGCCGAGTGTCAGTAGCAGCAGCAGGAGCGTCACTCCGCCTGCGACAAATGATAACCAAGCCATTGCACAGAGTCTTAGCGCCTTATTGTTTTCTTTGAGTGTATCGAGAAGCAGAAATGCTCGCCCTTGCTATTGTTTCAATGCATTTTCGCCTGTCTGGTGTATGCTGCCCACTCATAAATTTGTAGCATGCCGTCAAGTTCCGCGGATGCAGCCCTTGCATGCGCCCGATTGCACACGAATTTGTGAATTTGCTTCCCTACACCCTGTAATTACGCCCGCCTCACAATAGCCAGACTTGCTGCCAGTCCCCACCTGCCAGCTGCAAGTTGCGTTTCAGCATGTCCCCAGCAGTTGCGCCGTTGTCAGTGCTCAGGTTGGACGTGACCAGCCCTGAATAGTATGCACTTGGGTCATCGCCTGGCTTGGGCTTAGGATCGCTGGACTTGGGCTCTTCAGCCTGCACACGGCAGGACATCACAGCACTGGCGAGGCCACCTCACAGCCACACACAGCTCCAGCAGGCCACAGTGCTGTCCGCTGACAAAGGGATGCAAGCAGTGAACTCTTGAGTTCTGGCTGACCACAACCGCACCTGAGAAGATGCCAGCAGTTGCAGGTGTCCTCTTCTGTTGCGGAAAGTCACACTGTTGTTGTAGAACCGGGCAGCGAACCGGGTATGCTGGGCTGACGGTGATGATGAGCAGCTGGTGCGATTGAGATGCATGTTTGCCACGTAAACTGTAAGCAGTGGTTTCCGGGACGGGATTAGACTGGTGCAATACAGGTAAGCCTTAATGTGCCTCGTTGTGGCAGGTGTGCGGCACCTCAATGTGCCACTTCCTACGTCGTGCATTACTATTTGCGCCAGATGGTTGTGCCATGCATACATACGCTCATGCACAGCTCAATAAACAATCCACACTCATATATTCAGCGTAGCACAACACTGCTCGCTTCATATCCTTGCTCTGTTTTACTCCTGCAGTTCCACGACTTTTAGCACTTGCCATGGTCGAGGTGCAGCCTTCTGCGTCAGCGGCTGGTGCGGCGAAGGCAGACCAGAACACAGTGCCCATTGACGACGAAGACAGGTTTGAGGAGTTCCACAACGAAGGTCGGTGGATTTATAGAGTCATTAGTTGGTGCGTGCTGTATGGGAAGGAAGTGAGGGCTTCAGGGTGTTGCCCTTGTGTGCTTTTTTGCTATTGAAGATGTTGGGCGTTGCCTGTTCTGCTTGCACTTCATACCATTTGGCTAACTCTTTTTGCTCAACCCCATTTGACGTGTAGAGTGGACAGCTGCCCGTGATGACGAGGTTGAGCCACTGTGGCAACTGGACTGGGATGATGAGGCAACCGATTGCAACTTTTTGCAACGGTTGAAGCAGGAGCTGGACAAGAGTATGAAGGAATAGAAGTTGCCAGGCATCTAGATCGTCCTTTCCCACATAGAGCCAGCGCAAACCCGCTGCCGCTCCTGTGCTTATCATTCAGAACTGGCCAGCACTCAGGATTGTGTTGGATCAGCTGTTAGATCAGCTGGTGTTTTGAGTATGCGGATTCCGGCCCCCAAGTGGGGGTTAACATGCGGGCAACTATGTAAGGCACCACGTAAGGCAGAGTCCAGCGTGTATACTGCACAACCAGGTCTCCACGGCTAAAAGATCAGTCCTGCCTTTTGCTGTAATATTTTGTCCACTTGGTCGAACTGAGCAGCTTGTAGGTCAACCCGATGTTGCGTGCCTTGCCTGTTACGAGGTGATGTTCCTGTCACAAGGTTATATACCTGCTCAACATATGTCCTGCTAGCACGTTCCACACTTGCGTTAAGCGTTGTACCTGAAGCTATGGCTCGGCTGCAGTGTGTGCGTGTGAGTTTTCGCCGCTGTGCGCAAGCTTCCTGGTTTGACGTAAGTAGTCTGGTGCATGCTACGCGCTGGCCGTAGTTTGCATTCAGGCCAAGCACGACTGCATTTGCTGGCACCGTTTTTGTACTGTCTTGCACTGTAAGTCCCAAAGCTACCGACTTGTTACTTGGGTTGACCAAGCCTTGCCAGTCAGGTAACAAAGCCTTGTAATAGAGTTGTACAGTGCTGTCCTATGATCCTATGTGGCAGGTATGCAAGCCAGGGTTTTCAGCCTTACAGCCTTGTCTCAATTTGCGCTCAATTGCATTCTTTCACTATTTGCACCCCAGGATCGCAGGAGCGCCCCATAGGTACCCAGGGTTCAAGGGTTGTCAGATGTCCTGGCCAGGGCATTCAGCCTATGCACAATGCCCTAGTTGAAATCTTGTCAGTCCCGCGCATATGGTGTCTCGGACGTAGCTAGCCCGTGCTGGGCTGGTAGCCGCATGGGGGACCCTTATGTCAGCGGATATGGAGAGGGCAAGGACGGTACCAAGCGGGCTGCAGCAGATGCAGGCTTAGAAAGTGATGGAGCAGCGGAACCTGAGGCGAAGCGGCCTAGGACCACCACGCCTGCTTCCACCGAACCAGGTGTGTTCCACCACCGGTGTCCTGCTGTTTGGATTGGTGCTGATTGGCCATCCTGGTTTAGTTACATCCCCGGTCTTCCACATGTCATGATACAGGCTGCCTTCGGCCACTTGCAGGGTCAGGCGAAGCACGAACGGCCCGCGCTTCGCAGGCATGCCTCCCTGCAACACCCAACGGACTGCCAGCAAGCAGTGCAGCTCCTGACGGCCAGCAGCGTTGTAGTGCAAGCGCATTACAAGCTGACATTGAAGCCAGACGACAGCCTTGGGCATCATTCATCAGCTCGTTCCCTCAGGTCAGGACATGGTCAATACGACGCGCCTGGAACCAACCGCAAACAAACGATATGCAAACAGACAGCTTTACACCAAAAGCAAGCTGAATCGCGTTGCTTGCTTAATGTATGCTGCAGCACCCTTCGCTGAGCGTTACTGGAGGACCGCTGCTGGTGGCTCACGACCTCGGGTGCTTGACGTTTGCACCGTCTCAGAAGGGCCGGCAGTCGCTACTATGCAGCATTCAGGTCGCACCTGACAACTCTGGCGCGTACTTGACCTGCTTGGCGCAGCATGGGTTGGTGTACTGCAACAATCGTGCTATGCACGCTCTTGAAAAGGTTGGTGCAGGGAGCGACTGTGTCCACGGCTCCCCTGGGAGGCATGGCGTGCTCACCTCCATGATGCTGGTGTGACTCACCGCTCCAGCTGGAGGCGCGTGTTTGCACTACTTCCCTGGCTGGCGCACGCGTCAGCCTGATTTTGAGCACCTCAATTCAAGGGGGGAGGGGAAGCAGCGCATCATCGTGGGGGACCGACCACTTGCAATACCTTGCGATGCCCAAATCCGTGGCCGCCCCGTTGCAGGTGTGCATCAGCGGCGGCGACGAGCTCATGTTGCTGCTGGGAGACAAGCGCGCTGTGTGGTCAGCTGTATACACGCCTCATGACTACACCGCATATTGCCATCCAAGCGCCGCACAGCTGGCAGCGCCTGGTGCAATCAGCGCGCCCTCCTCACAGTCTGCCCTTAAGCCAGCAGGGTGAGTGACAAGCCGTGCGTAATGCACCGCACGATACCGCCCCGCCATGCGGGTGGCATGCGGCTGCCAGGGAGCGGTCACCTGGACTTGGCCTTCGCCGGTCACTCTCCCGCATCCAGGCACCTTGCTCCTGCACTTCCTGCAGCATGCGCTCATGGCTTCTCCCGCTTTCTGTGGTCTACTCACTGTGGTACATTCCCTACTCGTGTGCAGTGACCCAGATGGACCTGCACTTGCGAGCGCCTTTGCGCGTGGCCTGCAATTCCCAAGCGGTAAGCAGGCACAGAGCCACCACCAGACCCGCATGCATGCTCCCGTATCCTGGCACAGCTGCCTGCACCCGTAGGGTCGCTCACTCCCGCTCATGCGGATGCTGACCGCTGAATGCTGCAACGAGCCTGCTGAGATGCTGGCCCCATGCTGGTGTCATGGCGGCGTGGCTGTGTTTGATTTACCGTATCTGTTCCCGTGGGGCCACGCAGTGTGCTTCCCGTGGGGCCGTGCAGTGTGCATACGTATGAGGATGGTGCATTAGGAACTGCTACGTGACGACGGCGTTGCTGTGCGCTGCTCCCCATGCAGGCGGGCCCGGCAGCAGCCTGCAGGTCCTGCACCAGCACCAGCTGCAGATGGAGGGCATGCTGGAGCGGTTGGCGCTGTCGCTGGGAAGCCTCGCGTCGGGCGCCCACAACCGCCACACGCTGCAGGAGCTGCTCAAGGAGGCGACCGCCGCCTCCTCCTCCTCGCCCTTCACACACCACCACCACAGCACCACCGGCGCCACGCCCGCGCCAGCAGCAGAGGCGCCGGACGCAGCAGCGGCAGCAGCAACGGTGAGAGACGCATGTTACGTGTTGTGTGATTTCACTGATTTCAAGTGATTTGTCTGGGCGTGTGTGTGGTTGCATGCGTGGCTGACTGGCTGTACTCGCAACGCTGGAAGTCTTTGGCGGAGCGGAAAGTGTGAGCCATGGCTGCTTCAGTTTGCCAGGCTGCTGCATGTGTACCATGCATATTGAATTGTTGACTATTATTGAGCAATACATTTCTTCGCCGGCCATGTGCCTTCGTGTGCCATGCCAACAGCCAACGCTGGGTGGGTACATGGAGCCCACTCCAACATCAGAATGGCACCGCGCCGCTGACACGAATGCTGCGGAGGGCTCAAGCCCGATGGCAATCAAACGCGCTGCCGCCAGCACCGACGGTGCTGTGCCCCAGGGAACGCCCGCTGCAACTGGTGGCGCTGCCAGCATGCCAGACCCCAAACCAGACGCCGCGGAAGGGACGCCGAGCTCAGCGGCGGCGGCGGCAGCGGCAGCGGCAGCAGTGCCAGCGCCGGCAGTGAAGGGGAGCAAAGCGGAGCCAACGGCTGGTGCAGCGGCAGCGGTGGTGCAGCCGTCACCCAGCATCGCTGCCGCTATTGCCAGCCGCTTGGCGGGGCAGGCAGCGGCGAGTGGCCTGGCCGCGCTGCCGTCTCGAGCAGGTGAGAGGATGAAGCGGAGCAGCACGGGCTCTGTGTGCGGCAGCGGTGATGCCGTGTAATGTGGAGAACGCCTCGTGTGGCTAGTACTGGACTGGGACAGCCGTTACAACAGCCAGCTTGCTAGCCGCAAGTGTGTGGCAAATATGTGTCGCCAGGAGCAGGGCTGGCCTCCGAGTGAATCACGATGCTTGCAAGCATGCATATCACGGACAGCAATCCAGCGCCGTGCTTAATGCTGTATGACAACACCATGCTGGAATGGTGGGGGGTCCGCTGCAGGTTTGCTGGCAACGCCGCCGTTCGACCCTCAGACGCTCAAGAGCTTGGCGGTGGTGGTGCCGATGCGGCCGCCGCAGCAGGACGCCGCAGCAGCAGGGGGCAGTGCGGCTGCCCCTGAGAGCGACGCGTCACGTGCGCAGGCAAGTCATGGCTGGGAGGTGTGCCTGCTGAGACCCTTTCCCGATGTCCACAGGCAGCATTGCATCCCCAGCACTGCACCTCACCCCGTGAAGCGACGTTCAGGTGGAAGGCACACATAATGACATGCTCACATACACCACTCGAGTGCCATTTCCATGCTTCAACAAACCCGTCCAAGCAGGCGTGGCGTTCACCAGTGCATGCCATGGCCTGCCCGTCACGTACTCGCATTCTCACTTGCGTGGCTTGCAGGTGGAGGCGTTCAAGGCTGAGCTGCGCCGCGCCTGCCTGACCCCGCCCGCTGACATCCCCGTGTCGCTGGATGCCTTCCCATACTACCTAGGCCAGGGCACCAAGGTGCGCCTCCTGCATAAATGAACTACGGTAGTGTATTCATGCATCCCCCTGCGCCCCCCCCCTCGGCTCCTCATCCTCGTGGAGGGGCTGTGTGGATTGTTGATATAGCATGGGTGCACGCCGGTGCTGCCTGCATCGCGCAGGACACGGTTGCAACGCCCTCACCCCGCCATACCCACACACCACCACCATGACGCTAGCCGCTCCCATGCGACAGTATGCAGGCCGTGGCATGCGCCGTGCGGCTTGTGAGCAGCAGGCAGGGATGCCGGCTGCTCATTGCTTGCGCGTGACCGGACTGATGCAGTAGCGTGTGTGTGACCACGCGTGCATGTACGGAGGGCGCTGTATGCATGTACGCATGCGCGTGTGTTTGTGTGTGCAGGAGCGGCTGCTGTCCGCCGCGCTGGTCAACCTGCAGTGCGGTCAGTACCGCCAGTACGCCAAGGACCTGACCTCCCTGGACCCGCGACTGCTGCTCGTGGCGCCCAGCGGAGCTGAACTGTTCCTGGCCACGCTGGTGCAGGTAGGGCACCGCAAGCCACTCTGTGCAGCAAGCCATTCCACTGCTCTCAATGTCAATGTCATTGCAGCCGTGTCCTACCGCCGTACACACCGCATGTACAACATAGCACAAAGCTTCAAAGTTAAAACATAAAACAGCATGGGGGCCATGAGATCCAGGTGGTTGAATGGCAGGTTGGAAGCAGCAGTGGAATGAGGACTCAGTAGGCAGTGCCTGTTTCTTTCGTGCGGAGCGCTGAGCTGCACGCAGCCTTGGCGTTGGTGCGGGTTCACAGCGGCCAACCGTCATCAACCAGCCTGCCCCTTGCCGTGCGTCGCTGGTCTTGCCACAAATGAGTCGTTGGCTCGTCTTCCGCCGCACTGTCGCAGGCGCTCGCTCGGACCTGCAACGCGCACCTGCTGGTGTATGATCGCGCCGCAATCGCTGGCGGTGTCGGGGCTGTCGCTTGCAGCTCAGCCGCCAGCACAGGCGTGGCAGGCGTGGATAGCGGCGTGAGCGCTGCTGAAATCATGCACATGGTTGCGGACATGGAAGAGGGTGAGCTGCTTGCGCACGGCCGTGTTGCTGTCCGCCTGACTATTGCTCGGCTACGTGCTGCACTTGCTGTACACGCATGGCTGTATGCGCATTGAGATGTGTAATTGTATCATCATCGTCCAGCAGTGGGCTGTCATGCTGCGTGAAGTATCATGTACCGTGTGCTACATTCGATGCATGCAGGTGGTCGGAACACCGGAGGACTTCTTGATGAGGGCACGCCCGTCCCGTCCCGCATGGACATACGCGTGATTGCCGATGCATTTGTACCGCCCGCTAGCCCAGGATCTCCTCCTGACGACGTCGCGGGAACGCCCATGCTGGACTGCGGTACGTTTGATGATGACATGGAGCCTGACGTGTGTGACGACGCGGCGAGGATACCAGGCGGCGACTGCACACCTGGGGATGCCGAGGGTGCAAGCGTGGTCTCGGCAGTTGCGGCGCCGCCCTCTCCGAAAACGTGCGATAACGGCGATGCAAGCACCGACGATGCCAACCTGCAACAGTGCGGGAACGCCACGCCACTCCTCAGCCATCAGCAGCAACACCAAAGCAAGCAGCTCAATGCACCTGCAGGCGCAGCAGCTGCAGCAGCCAGTCCTATCTTGCCTCCGCGCTCCCCCGCACCCCCCGGCTCCTTGGCAACGGGGCTTAACGCAGGAGGTGGCAGCAGGCCGGCGACACCGCCTGTTGCCTCGCCTGTCATGGTAGGCGGCGCAGCGGGCCCCTCCGATGAGCAGCAGCGACTGAACCGAACGGTGATGGCAAGGCTCGGCGCCACACCCCGGGCAGCTGATGCTAGCAACACCGGCCGCACGGCGGCGCCTGCGGCTGTCACTGCCAATGCGAACGGAAGCAGCAGCGCTGCGCAAGCTGCTCAGCCGTTCTCGCTGCTCCAAGCGCTGCTCGGCCCGCCTCCACCCCGCGCCGCCACGCCCGCGCCCCCGCAACGCGCAGGCGGCACCTCCAGCGCCGCAGCCCCTGTCACCGCGAACGGCGCCCGAGGCGCCAGAGTCGCGTTTGGCTCCCCGCTTTCATCGCTTGCGGCTGCCGGCGGCGCTGCGCCCGTTCATCCCGCAGGCAGTGCGTTTGGCATGCCGAGCGCGCTGCGAGCTGCTGGTAGCGAAAGCACGGCCGCAGCCACCAGCAAGGTCTTCAAGAAGGGTGACAGGTCAGACCTGTGCTGGCACTCCTGTCTTAGTGCTGCGCTACCAGTGAACTTGTTGGTTATGTGTGTATGCTTAACGCTGCCGTAACCAAGAGCAGGCACTGCTGATTGTAATACTCTCAGCATGTGTGCAACACGCTTAGCTGTGCGTGTCAGCTGTTGAAGCTGGGGGCCTCGCACACATAGGCACACTCGTCCTTACATGCACGTTTACCAGTATGTGCGCGCTTCTACAGCACCCGAGCATTTGACCGTGTGGCTCACCCCCACTTGCATTCACTGAGCGCACTTTTCTTGCTGTCCCGTTGATGGCATCGCCCCGCTGCTCATGGCTGTGCAGCACACTGCTAGGACACCGCTTCTTTCGGTGGGCTTGGCCTCAAGCAGGCCTGTCCTGGTTGTTGTGCTTGGGCGCCGATTGCCCTGCGGCTGGATGACCGTGGCAAACAAGCAGATGGTTTGCCCGAGCGTGCATCCTTTCGCGCTCCACTGTTGCAGGGTGCGCTACGTCGGGCCCCCAGCGGCCCCGGGCGCTGTCAGCGTCGGCGGCTCGTTGATGCCCGCCGCGACCTTCTCCGGGCCGGTCGGCTACCTGATGCACGTCGGCCGCGCAGCGGCGGGCATGGGCATCGCATCGCGCGGCGGCGCCGCCAGCGACGGCAACCGCGGGCCCTGGCCGGGCTGCGCCGGGCGCGTGGTGCTGGCCTGGGAGGGCAACCCCCGCAACGTAGGTTGCCGGATCCGCGCCCGCCACCTGGACATATCACGCGGCATTGCGCTCTACATGTTTCCAAAGCGCACGTAAACGCATCACCGCATCAGGGCGCCCTTGCGCATGTGGTTGGCTTGTGAGATGAGTGGCTGCGCACCGCCCCAACAGTATGGCGCTTGGTGTTGGTGTCAGCTCCTACCCACCCTGCAGACACGATACGATCTCTGAAAAATGTGTTTGTGTTTGCCTGAAGTGTATGCAAGCGCAAGGCGTGAGTGACGTGTCGATGTCCGTGCTGCTGATGCTCTCTTGCCTATTCCTTGCCATCCTCACAGGTAGGCGTGCGCTTCGACCAGCCCATCCCGGGCGGCGTCAACCTGGGCCACCTGTGCGAGGACGGCCACGGCTTCTTCGTGCCCGCCTCGGACCTGCGCCTGGAGGGCAGCTGGCGCGACGAGGAGGCCAGCGGCGCCGGCCTGAGGGCGGTGGTGGAGCTGGCGGCCAGTGTGGCGCGAGACCAGGGGCCCGTCGTGGTGCACCTGGTGGTGAGTGGACATGGCGCTCCTGCACACTTACATGCACACGCACATGCACCGCCATGCACCGCCATGCACAGATACTTGCAATCGATTGATGTTGGGTGAGTGGGTGTTTGCGTGGTTTGTGGGGAAGGGGACGAAGCGTTGGGGGCGTGGTATGCGTCAGGCTGCAGTTCGCTGGGCCAAATCGCCTTGGTGCTGCGCCCTTGTGTGGCCAGGGTGATGGGTGGGCAGCTTTGCTGTGAGGAGTACTCCCCGGCTCACGTGGTGCAGCCCTGTTGCCCACTTGACTGCATGCAGAGCGTGTTGTTGTGAAATCCTGACCGTCAGCACGCTGGGCATTGAAAATACACAGTGACAGGCTATAAACACCAATAAGCCATACCTTACCACCAACACAGCCGTAAAACGCCTTGTAGGGTAACGGCAGGCCGCGCAGGCTGCGTGAACAACACAGTGCGCAACACCAACGATGCGCTCACGCGTGTGTTGCCGCCGCTGCAGGACGCGGAGCACTGCGTGGCCCACCAGGAGCGCTTTGCGCAGGTGCGCAAGCTGCTGGAGCACGTGGCGCCCGGCGTGGTGATGGTGGCCAGCATCAGCGCCAAGCACCCGCGAGACGCGCGCCTCGGCGGCGGCGGCCTGGGCGACGGCGCCGGCGGCGTGTCAGGCAGCGGCATGACGGTCGGCGGCGGCGCGTGGGGCCGCACCGGCGCCCCGCTGGTGATTGAGGGCGTGCTGGAAGGCATGTTGGGAGGGTGAGTGATGCCGGGACCGCCAACACCCTACGCGGACACGCACGGCATGCCGAGCGAACGCCAGGAACACAAGGCACCGTGCAGGCACCATGTGCAGCGCGTTGGATGCCGAGACAGACAGACCTCACTGGAAAGATTTACAGCCGCGACACCTGTGCAGTGCCTTTGCCTCCAGCCTCCCTGCTTGTTGGCCTTCTCCTGCTTGTGCGCGATTGGTGCCCTGCGGTTGTCCATGCCTGTGCGCGGCTGCACCTGTGCTGATGTGCGCGCCTGCAGCAGCCGCTTTGCCGCGGGCCCCGACAAGGCCGCCGGCCAGCGCAGCATGGAGGAGCTGGCCAACTCACGCACCGGCAAGGCGCTGTCAAAGATCTTCCCCAACCGCTGCATGCTGCACGCGCCGCAGGTGAGCTGGCCTGCCGCAATTGCCCCATGGTTGTCGACGCCTTTGCACGCTTGTGTGCCTGCTTGTTGTCTGCACTGTGCACGCATCTTTCCCCCTCCGCGCGTGAATGCCTGCATGCATGCACCTCCTCCAGCCTAAAAAACATCCTGAACGAAACGGCACACATAAGCACACCACAGATGCGCATTTAATTCAATGCTTGCCAAGCTTGGGTATATGAAAGCGACCATCCGCAGCATCAACATCAGCAGCAAAGCTTCCCAATACCACACATTTGCACCGCGGTACAAACGGCGTTCATGTGTTGATGTGTACCGCAGAACGAGCCGGCTGCCAGCGAGTGGCGCGCCGCCATGGAGAACGACGCCGGCACGCTGCGGGAGCGCGCCAACCGGCGCAGCCTGGCGGCGATGATGTCCGCCAAGGGCGCCCTGCTGGAGTGCCGGGAGCTGGAGGACGTCGCCATACGGTAAGCGCCCCTGTAAACCCCTGCGTGCATTGCCGCCTTGCTGCTGTGAAACCGCTGTTGGGCAGAGCAGGATGCTGAACAAAGGGAGGCGC
Organism: Chlamydomonas asymmetrica; assembly: GCA_001662385.1. NCBI lineage: Eukaryota > Viridiplantae > Chlorophyta > Chlorophyceae > Chlamydomonadales > Chlamydomonadaceae > Chlamydomonas > Chlamydomonas asymmetrica. Next base: position 69,485 of record BDDA01000151.1, on the reverse strand, counting down.
ATGGCAAATGCTGTGTGTGCATTGCTCTGATGTTGATTCTGATGGTATCATATGCACCGGGCGTCCGGGCATCTGCGCCTCACGCCGTGGCCCTCAAGGTGCTCCTGTGGTGTGGCGTCACTGGTGTCAGCGGTGTGTGTGCGTGTGTGTGGCGCTGCAGGGACCAACTGCTGGGCAGCGAGGCGGTGGAGCGCCTGCTCAGCTGGGCGGTGGCGGCTGCACTCACGCCAGCCAGCGCCAGCAACGGCGCCCCCGCACCAGCCGCGAAGGCCCAGCCTCAGCAACAACAGCAGCAGGAACACGCCAGCGCTGCCCCCACCACGCCTGCCGTCCAAGCGCTCGCCACAGCACCGCAGCAGCAGGAGCAGCCAGCTGCAGAAGTGATAGCCCAGCAGGGCTGTGCGGGCAGTGGAGGGCCGGAGGTGCAGGGCGGCAAGCTGCTGCTACGCGCCGGGCACTTCATGGCTGCGCTGGCCACGCTCAAGGCGGTGGTGGCCGAGTCGACCGTCAAGAACAGCGCTCTGGATGCGCTGGCGGCGGACGAGTTTGAGCGGCGCCTGCTGCCAGAGGTACGAGAGAGAGGCTCGTGTTGAGCTGGGCGCCCCCTGCAGATGCCAGCCACAGTGACTAACAAGTGACCATCAAATCAGGTGGCTACGAATACCAAGTGGTCACTTGGTTAAGTGCATCCAGCCCTGCGCAAAAGCATACAGCAGGTAAAGAAGCAAGGGGGCCGAGAGCGTGTGGCAGCTAGGGCTCTCAGTCTGGGTGAGCCACCGTGGCAATATGGTGTAGTATGCATGCCATGAGCGACTGAGCTGCTGCAAGGCATGTTGTTGATCCAGAAATGTTATTCATTCCCAGCGACTGTGATGTAAGTCAACCAACCCATTCCCAGCGACTGCGTGCTCAGCAATGAACTTAACTGCCGCTGCCATTGCGCCCCCGTACGGGTGCGCTCGCGCTGTGCGCAGGTGGTGCCTCCGGACGAGGTGGGCGTGCGCTTTGAGGACATTGGCGCGCTGGAGAGCGTGAAGGATCTGCTGCGCGAGGTGGTGATGCTGCCGCTGCAGCGCCCGGAGCTCTTCATGCGCGGCTCGCTGACGCGCCCCACCAAGGGCGTGCTGCTGTTCGGCCCGCCCGGCACTGGCAAGACCATGCTGGCCAAGGCGGTGGCGTGCGAGTCAGGTGAGCAGCAGCGGCAGCAGTGAGCGGTTAGTCCGTCAGCATCTTAGATTCTTAGCAGCAGCTCAGCAGCCAGTTAGGTTCTGCTGCCCTGACTGGCCGGGAGTGGTGGACGGAGTGTTGCGCTGCTTGTTTGTGTCGTGCCCCTCATCATATGATCACATGCGTATGTTCAGGCCATGATATGGGCTAAGCGGGTCAGCGATGTGGGTCACACCAAAACTGCAGTTGCTTCTAGCCCGCACTCAATCCGGGCACGATTAAACCGACCATGTGTACAGCAGGCTGAGCCATTCACCCGACAACCAACCTTCGCATGCGTGCGTGCTGCGGTGACGGTGACAGGTGCCAACTTCATATACGTGAGCTTGGCTTCGATGACCAGCAAATGGCTGGGGGAAAGCGAGAAGAGTATACGGTGAGTCAGACGACGTGCGGCTCTCGACCTAGCCTCCCACCTGTGCCATACATACCCACATCGCCTGGAAGCGCACGCTTTAAATGCCACCTGCATGCTACTTGCATGGTTGAATGGCTGTCACATTCTGGTTGTGATTGTGTGGCACGGTGTTCCGTCTGGCTGTTGTTGTATCCCTCCAGATATGCTGACATACGTTCATGCGCACGCTTGTGTGTGCCCCTGCAGCGCGCTGTTCTCTTTGGCGCACAAGCTGCAGCCGTGCGTGATCTTTGTGGACGAGGTGGATGCGCTGCTGGGCAAGCGCAGCGGGCACAGCGTGGAGCACGAGGCGTCGCGCAAGATGAAGACCGGTGCGTTGCGGATGCTGTACAGGTGTCGGCTGCCATCGGAGAGCGCAGAGCACAGCCGGCCGCGTTGGCGATGCTTGCTTGTGCTACTGTGCTTGCAACCCCTGCACGCCTTCACCCTGATGCACAAACCCCTGCATGCGTCTGGATGCTGAGGTGCTGTCCGTAACGCTACTGCTGCCCTGCACTGGGTAGCGCAAGGGGCTCCTGGTGGCTCTGTACTCGCACAGTGCCCAACCCATCACTTGGGGCTGGGTCATGCATGCATTGACCAGCACTTTTGTGCAGCGTCCTGGATGCTCTGGAGGACGAAGGCAAGTAACGTGCGCATACAAGGTGCTGTCCTTGCCTGCTGCCGGCTGGTCACGCAGAGTTCATGACCCACTGGGACGGCCTGCGCACGCGCCAGAAGGACCGCGTGCTGGTGCTGGCCGCCACCAACCGGCCGCAGGACCTGGACGACGCGGTGGTGAGGCGCCTGCCGCGACGCGTGCTGGTGGACCTGCCGGACGCAGCCAATCGCGCTAAGATCCTCAAGGTGTGCATAACGCCATGCGTGTTATGTTGTGTTGCATCGGGAGCGTGTTGGCCGAACGGCCCATGCTCTCCTCAGATGGGGAGCAGGCGACCAGGCGAGGCTCACCTACCTAGGCACATGGCGTGCTAGAGGGCCACCCCATGCATGTCATGATAACAGAAGCACGCCCAGCCTGTTCACTGATGCCTGCAAGGCCACTGGATGCATTCAGTTGGCCACATGTAACATGTTCAATGTCTTATACGTGCCTCATATGCGCAGGACGACAAGGAAGCGTCGGCAGGAATTGCCTGGCGACGCTTCCTTGTCGTCCTGTCGCTGTCTGTCTGTCACATACCACACTTCATCTGTGCTTGTTGTCCGCACACGCCCTGTTGAACGCAGGTGGTTCTCAAGGACGAGGACCTCGTGCATGACTTCGACGTCGATGAGCTCGCTGCACTGACGGACGGCTACAGCGGCAGGTAAGGTGGCAGGCTTGCAGCCAGGGCAGGGGAGATTCCCGCCCCGTGTGCGCCATGCTGCGCCCCCTCCGAACGGTCGGGGCATCTACAAATGGCGTTGACGCTCGTACAGCGATTGGCTCACAAGCAAGGCTGCAAATTGTGTGCAACCACAATAGGTGTGCGCATGCGTTTGTGTGACGCCTAAATAAAGGTAATGTGGCGCTTGTGTGGCGAGGTGGGTCAGTGCATTCTTTGATCCGCTGGGAGCTCTGTGTTTGTGCTGTTTCCAATGCTCTTCCGCTGCTTTGTCCAATGCTGCAGTGACCTCAAGAATCTCTGCGTGGCGGCGGCCTATCGCCCGATACGCGAGTTCCTAGCCAAAGAGAAGCAGCAGCCCCAACAGGCTCAGCAACCACCGCAGGCGCTCAGCCAGTCGCGCGAGCTGCCCCCTGCAAACACCGATGCCGGTGGCAGCGGTGGTGGTGCCGATCAGGCGATGGGGGCAACGCCAACGCTAACGCCCCTCGGAGAGCCAGCGGGCGCATCAGACACGGCTGCGAATCAGGGCGTACCGCCCACGACGGCGACACCTGGTGGCGCTGGCCCGGTTCCAGCACGGCCGACAGGCGGCACGGCGGCGGCGAGGGCAGCGGCAGGGCAGCAGCAGCAGGGCCTGCTGCGGGGCGACGCCAGCAACGGCACCGCCGCCGGCGCCGTGCGGCTGCGGCCGCTGACGCTGCGTGACTTCAAGGCGGCGCTGCAGCAGGTGGGGCCCAGCGTGGCACACGTGGACGGCGCGATGAGCGAGCTGCGGCAGTGGAACGAGCAGTACGGGGAGGGCGGCAAGCGCAAGGCGGATGCCCTCAGCTATTTCATGTAGGACGGTAGGAGCCACCGACATGGTGTGTGTTTCGCGAACGATTTCCGCACTGTGCGAGAAGGCAGGCTGGGCGGATCAGTGTGCAGGCGGGAACGCAACCAAGTGCTCAAGTGAAACGCTGCGGTCAGGGTCCTGGCCTGTGCGCTCTGTTGTTGATGCACTATTGACACGTGCCATTGACGTCTTGCGGGGTATGTGCGCTCTGGCTATGATATGAATACATGCGTGGCAGCTGCCCTGTGCTGTGAATCGGCTGCAATCCGCAGCAATGTGCGTGCTGACCTTATCTCACATCCTCAAAGCAAAAACCCCAACGCAATCATTCATGCTTGTGGGAAGCAACGTTGTGCGATTCAGCGTGTTGCGTGCGTGCAACTCATGTGATACATGCGCTGGCGCTCCAAACGCTCACCCTGGATGTGGCAAAGGTTGCGCACACTGCGCACGCGCTGCTGGGGGTCTGGGAGTTAGCCACTCCACCTTGGGGATGACTTTTGACGCATGGTGCTTGCTGCAACCCACAGTGCAAGCATACAGTATTGCACTTCACAGAAAGTGCGGTGTTTTCTTGGGTGTCTTCGAAACCATGCACGTAACCATGACGTGCAAAATGGCAATGACGTGGGTCTCGGGCCTGCTTGGTGCGTGCCCTCGATTCTGGCGCTGGTGGTGTGCACTCCATGAAGCCTTAAAAAGTGTCCAACCATTTTCTTACGTCTTCTCAGCATTTGTTGCGGATTATGTGGCAGTTAGTGTGGACCTTAGCACACTTGTCTTTGGCAGCTGCGGCGTGTTTCAACATCCTGGTTATGGTCATATTGTTCCAGAACCTCAAGGCACACGGCAGCGCTCCGGCAAATGAACCCGCTGTCCCAAACCTGCTCGACCCGGCCCTTGCATCATCATCATCATGGTGCATACATGTGCTGCACAGTGACTTGTCCAACAGCCTGGCTTGCGTTTTGCAGGTTTTGGTTTTGAGAGTCCCAGCACGACAACCCATGTGTGTCAATGGTTGACCAAGGTCATGCCCTTTGGACTTTGCGGTGCAATTTCGACGCGGTACCGCAGTCTTGTCAACGCCACCGTAACCGCTCAGGACAACTCAGGGACACACAACAACACGACAGTGCCCACAGCGTGCTACAATAGATTAGGCTCTGCTTTCCCTTCCACGTTTGCTTGTTTATATCAAACCCCCCTAAGGACACACAATAAAGCAACGTTTCACCTGGAATAGCAACAGCAGGGGAGAGAGGCGCCCTAAGGAGCGAAGTCGGGGCCTCCTTTGGGTACGCTAATGGCGTGACGCTGGATAATAGCTGGCACTTGCTGCACGCGCATGAGCAGCACAGTTGTGAGCACCTCGTTGCTGCTGGTTTGTTGCGGACCGCTCCGTCGGCTGGCCACAACACTGAACACGGACATCGACGCTGGCTCTGGGCGTAGCTTCGCGCTTTGTAGACTTGCACCAGGAGGGAGCCCTTGCACCTAATCCACTTTTGGTCCACTGAGTGTGTTGGTGGGGTTGACCAAGCAAGAATTGGCCTAACTGTGCAGGGGAAATGGGGCAAGGCCCTTCAGCACCCACTGGGAGGCGCCCAGCGTACGAGGACCCGGCCGGTGGCGAGCGCAACACAACGCTCACAGGTGCGTTAACGTTGCTGTTGTCAATTTGGCCGTGCTGCTCTCGCTTGCCCTTGAGAGTTCCCTTAGTACCATGTGTTCCAACATTACTTATGCTATGTCGTCTCAACACACTGTAGGTCCTGGGTACCACAGCAACTCACATTTCGACCATGCGCGTTTGCCTCAGACCGCACCTAGCCTTGCCACAGCGTTGGCCTCGGCTTCCCCAACAGCCCGAGTCGCTTCTGGTACCTCAGTGCCCGAGGTACGCTTCTGCTTTTGCCTTGCAGCCTCTGCTATGGTTGTGGTTTTTGGGCCGTACGGCATGCCGCGTCATCATGCCGTGACAATACGCCCTACCCAATTTGCAGGTCGCACAAGGCAGCAGCTCCGCTGCACCTGTGACCTCCACTACAGTTGTGCCAGTGACTGCAGCGACTGCACCCGTTCCTATCCCTGCACCTGGGCCAGTGGTGCCCACTGCGGCAGCGATTCCAGCGACCACAGGCACGGCGAACGGTGCCCTGACAGCGCAAGCTGCTGCACCCACAGCGCCTAGCACGTCACAGCCTCGGTCCAGCCACAAGTCTACGACGCTTATTCCAGTGTGGTCCAAGTCCCTGTCCTCACAGGCCCTGCAGCTGGAATGTCAGAAGGTGAACCAGCCCCTGCGGACTGCAGCTGCTCGGGACGTGTACGCAGTGTTGGAGCTCGAGGTTATGAAGTATGTGGCATATTGCGGTGGGGTAACCATACGCTTTCGCGTGGATGAGCTCACACAAGGCCCCGTTGATAACATCACTTGGGGCTTGGCATCCACGCGACCTTGCCCAGCGCTGATCGCTGGTCAGCAGGGTGGTGCAGCTTCCACGGCCGTATGCAGCTCCAGCACCAGTGCTGCTGCTGTCAGCGGGAGCGCAGCTAGTGGGAGTGGCGGCGGCGCTGAGGGCTCGACCAGCCAGGGCTCCCCGTCGAAGGCGGTCGCGACGCGGCCTGGCCCCGCACGCAGCCCGACCGCTTCCCAAGCGTCCGCCGGTGCGCAGCCCTCAACCGCAGCCGGTGCCAAGGCCAGTGCCGCAAGCGCTGCAGTGGCAGTGGACAGTGCTTCACACAAGCCCTTGTACATGATTTGCTCCTCTTCCACACACCGTCAGCTGCTTCCAGGTGACCTCCTCACCATTGACCTGGCGCCCCGCGAGGATCGGCAGCCAGTCATTATGGCCACACTGAAGCTCAACGACACAGTGCTGCTGCAGAGCTCTTTGCCCTGCAGCACCATCTCGTCGCTGCAGATGTATCCCTTTGTGACGGTACTCCCGGGTATGCACCTGTCTCTTCACGAGGCCGTCACCCCCAGCCCACTCTTCACCTGGTACAGCCCCACCTCTGTCGGTGCTGCTGAGACGCAGTTCTGTGAGCTGGACACATGTGTCAAGTATCACAGCACTGCAGCCACAGCCGCAGCGCTGCATGCAGGGTGTGGCATCAGCGTCGAGCTTCAGGGTTCGACTGTTTTCCGTGCTGGCCGCCACCGCTGGACTGTGCAGCTGGACAACTACAGCCCGCACCCAACGCACATCTACGTGGGTGTGGTCACGTCGTCGTTGGACCAAGGCCCTGTGCCGAGCACTTCTAGCGTGCTGACTAACGTCAGCGGGCCGTTGCGTCCCATCGTGGGCGCTTCAAGTGGCCCTGCTGGCCTCTCTAGCGCGAGCTTTAGCTCTGCAGCAGGTCCTTCAACGAGCTTGAGCCCACCAGGGCTGACCAGCGATGCTACCGCGTTGGACGCTGATGCGGCACTGCCCGACGGGGCTGGCAGCGGCAGCGGTGGTGCCTTTACCAGTGACGTGGCTGGGCCCTCGACCTCTAGCTCAGCGCCCAGCAGGCAGTTTAACAGGTGGGGTGCGTGGGTGAAGCTCCCGGGCACGGTCGCGTCGAACAACACGCTGGCCGTGAATCCCCACGTGCCGCCGCCGGCACGCGAGGGGTTCACGCACATGGCGGAGTCCACGTCTACGCACTGCTTCATCACTGTGGACCTCGACCTCAACGCTGGCTACGTTCGTTTCTTTAGGAACGGCCACCTGATTGTCAGCGCCTTCACAGGTGTACGGGGCCCAATATCGCCTGCAATAAGCTTTGTGCAGTCAACAAGTTTGACCTGTCAGGCTGGGCTCGTCAACCTGACCAAGCTGCGCCAGCTAGACCTGCAGTGGTGCGCGGAGCGCTGCAGCGGCGACCTGCGGCTGTCAGGGTTGTCGGTCTCAAAGGTTTCGGAGGTTTACGGCGACTACTCCACGGTGCTTGCCAACCAGGGCTTCATCTCTGGCGTGCACCTTTGGCTGGTCAAAATCAACAACCTTAGCGAGCCCGACAGCATCTTCATCGGCGTATGCCGCGGTTGCATGCCGCTCGACTTAGACCCCCAGGACCTCCGCGACCGCACGTACTACCTCAGCAACGGCGTCATCCGTGTAGGCGGCAGGCGCGTTGCCACAAACGCCGCCAACTTCACCAAGGGCGATGTCGTGGGCGTCGTGCTGGACGCAGACCAGGGCGAGATTGTGTTTTTCCGGAACGGCGTGGAGCAGGGCCGCGCGCGTGGCATTCGCGGGCGGCTGTACCCGTTTGTGTCATGCGACAGTGAGGAGGATGAGGTCACGCTGCTGGGCAGCTACACTGTGCTGCTGAACCGCATCCCTCGCCACCTGGCTGACATGGAGTGGGACACGCTCAACCACGGCACCGATATTGAGCTCAGCTCAAACTGCCTGACCGCCACTAAGACGGCCTCCAACACGCCCTCCACCGTGTGCGGCACCATCCTCTACACCGGCAGCGGCACGCACGAGTTTCACGTTATCCTCGACCAGCTGGGCCCTGACGGTGTCTGGGTGGGGGTCGCGCCCTCAAACATGGACCCCAGCCAGTGCGTCGGCGATGTGGGCTGCGGCTGGGCTCTGCACAGCGACGGCGACCGCCGGTACGGCGGCAAGGAGGAGGAGTTCACGCAGCCCTTCAAGAATGGCGACGTGGTGACGGTCTCGGTCGACCTCAGTAAGGGCGCGATGCGCGTCGCACGCAACGGCGTCTCGCTGGGCGAGACGTTCACGGGGCTCAGCGGGCCGCTGGTGTCGGCCGTGACCCTGGCCAGTGAGGAAACCAAGGTGACCATCCAGAACCGGCCCACGGTGCTCAACACCGGCGAGTACACGGGCGCGCTGCGCTGGGACGAGGCGCGCGCCGGCAAGGACCTGCACATCATCGACGGCCTCACCGCCACGAAGATGTCCAATGAGGGCGGCGACTACGCCACGGTGCTGGGCACGCTTTGCCTAGCGTCCGGCCAGCACAGCTGGAACGTGTACATCAACCACGTGGAGGACAGCAACCTTTTCATTGGGGCGACGGTCGGCGGGCACGACCTGAACGCCGACCCGCAGGAGATGAAACACCGCACGTACTACCTCAGCAACGGCACGATCCGCGTGGCGGGCAAGCTCATCACGCGCTGCGCCGAGCCGTACGCGGAGGGCGACCTCATCACAGTGCAACTGGACATGGAGCTGCGCCACATCTCCTTCCTCAAGAACGGCGTGCTGCAGGCCGCTGGCGATGGCCTGCCAGGTGAGCGCATTATGCCGCCGTGCCTGTCCTTGCAGAAGCATTAGATAGCTGCAACACGCAGTGTGTGTGGCCACTGCTGGAGCCGATCCGTGTGCCGGTGATGTTCCTGTGGGCGGTGTAATGCTTGGCACGGTCTGTACATGGCAAGCTAAATGCAGCTGCTGGTTTGTTCATGCTGCTGCTGATGAGGCACTGCAGTGAGATGTCATGCTTGCATGCGTCCTTCTGGAACCTGCGCATCACAGAATCGTGTTTTGCGTTGTGCCCCTGCCTGCCCGGCGCGCCCGCAGAGGAGGTGTGGCCGTACGTGTCGCTGGACAACATCATGGACAGCATCACGCTGCACAGCAGCAGCATGTTCATGGACCTGGCGCACTCGCTGCGCTGGAACCCGCAGAAGGCCAGCAAGAACTGCATGGTGCTGGGCGACGGCCACTCGGCCACGCTGCGCCCCGCCGTGAGCGCGTCGGGCGCGGTGCTGGAGGAGGCCAGCGGGCAGGCCACCGTGCTGGGCCTGCGCGAGTATGCCAAGACAGAGGTGCACAGCTGGATCGTAAGGTGGGTGCTTCCGCTTGGGGTTGCTGAGGGCTTGCCGCTTGGAGCGCACCAGCATCGGCCGGTATTGAGGCAGGCAGGGGGCTTTCCTCATGCGTGCTGTGGGCGACCCACGCGCAAGGGCCTCACCCTGGTTTAAGTGCATGTAGTGCATGTAAAACACAGGAGCGCAAGCCCAACGGCATTCTGGGCTGCGGCGCTGCTCGCGGCATCCTTCTGTGCGATCTATGTCGCGCGCGCGCGCGCACACACGTTGGTCCTGTTACCGTGTGTGCCGTCTGCTTCGGCAGCAGTTTGTGGGCCTGAAACCGTTCCCAGTCAAGTCTAAAGCTACCTGTAGCAGTGTATGTTGACTGGCGAGGACCTGCATCAGTCGTTTTGTAGGTCCTCGAGTCAGCGACCCAGACTTACAGTTGCAAGCTCCCGCGTTCCTGTTTTCCTGCTGCCCGCCCGCAGGTTTGAGCAGAACCCCAACCTGCCGCCCGCCAACTTCCTGGTAGGCGTGGCCCCTCCCAACATGGAGCTGCACCGCTCCCTGGGCGAGGACGGCTGCGGCATCGGCCTCGACTACTTTGGTTACTTCTACGTCAACGGCCGCTACTTCCATGCGTCCAACCTGGCCTCCTGGCTGTCGGTGGCCAAGCCCGTGCGCGGCTCCACCGCCAAGCACAAGGGCAAGGCGTCGCCGATGTTCACGTTCACGGACGGCAAGTGCGAGGTGACGGTGACGCTGGACCTCAAGGAGAGCACGCTCAAGTTCACGCACAACGGCCGCACCATGGGCACGATCGCGGGCGTTAAGGGCCCGCTGCACGCGGCTGTCACGCTCACGAGCTCCAAGCAGACGGTCAGTATCCACCCACCCACCCACCTGCGTGTGTCTCCGTGCGTGTGTCAGCCTCTTATGACTCATGATGACTGATGAGTGTCCACACGCGTCACGTGTGTAGGAGAGCTTCACAGCTAGCATGCCATATGAGATGGGGTAGCTGGCAAATGTCACTGTGAGCGCGGCTGTCACGCTAATACTTTGTAGTATGTCCTGACTGGTCGTGCATGGTGTCACCGTGCGTGCTGCAGGCCACCCTGGCACCGGGCCCCATCGGCAAGTCGGAGCACACCAACGAGGAGCTGGTCAACATGCTCAAGGCCAAGGGCTGCACCTTCTCACCCAAGCTGGAGGCGGCGCTGCTGCTCATCCCCCGCGACCTGTTTGTGCCGCGCGACAGGCACAGAGAGGCCTTCAGGTGAGACAGCAGAGCGGATGAGAACGCTGATAAGCGCTGATAGGAGCAAGCCAGTGCTGCTGCCCTGTGCTTGCCCACCCTCCGCTGGGACGTGTTGCCAAGCAGGCTCGCTCATGATAGCTTGAGCCATGTGTCTTCAACCTCTGGCAGTGGGGTGCTCTGGCTTATCAGTCCAGTACTTCCTGTCAGCGCTTGGCATGGAACTTGATTACTTGAACATAACACGGTTTTGGTGCTGGTTGGCGCGTTGCTGTTTGGGCTGCGCAGGGACCAGAAGGTAACGGTGCGTATGAGCGACGGCTCCACCATGACGCTGCCGCCGCCCAGCTTTGTGGCGCTGGCGCTGGAGCGCCTCATGCTGCGCCCCACCATGAGCTTCCTGGACGTAGGCTGTGGTACCGGATACGTCACCGCCCTGGCCTGCTGCCTGCTGGACGGCCAAGGTGCGTGACTGGTTGACAGGGTGGCGCTGGCAGGATGGGAGGCAGCGTAGGCCGTACTGGTGATTGCAGCACTGGCTGGCGATTTACGGCACTGGCAGCCCAATGTATGTTGCGCTGTCAAGCGGCTTGTCCATGCCTGCCACCCTCAAGGCCGAATGCATAGTTACACAACACCCACACTACCCGCGCACGGATCCTGGAAAACGCACAAAGCCAGCCTCACCCACAGACCCAGGTGCACGCATATATGCACTTAACACTCCTGCATATGTGTTTTCCTACCACACAGGCGTGGTGCACAGCATTGAGTGCGTGTCGTCCCGCCTGGAGCAGGCGCGCACCACCATGAAGCAGGTGCGCGAGCGCCTCTCCGCCGTCGCGCTGCCGAGCGACTCGCTGGTCTCGGAGCCCATCCGCTGCCTCAGCGTGGCGGAGCTGTCGCTCAGCAACGTGCTCATCCCCGAGTGCACCGAGGGCGTGGTCTATGACGCAATCTACTGCGACGCCTCGCTGTCCGAGGAGGACCTCCCCACCTTCCTCTCGCTCCTCAAGCCAGGAGGCCGCATGGTGGTCATCATAGACGAGGAGGCGCTGCTCATCACCCGCAGCACCGACCCGCACGACTTCACGCGGGACGTGATGACGCACGTGAGCGGCGACTTTGGGGAGCTGGAGGACCCCACGCCATGGGAGGTGCAGGAGGCCATCCTGCGGATCAAGGACCGCGAGCGGCGCCGCGGCATGGAGAATGCGCGCGCCGAGATGGCCAGTCTGCGCAGCTTTGAGTACGCGGAAATGCAGCAGCGCGTGTCGGCGGCGATGGCGCGCATCGGAGAGCTCGAGTCGGCGCTTGCGCGCGGCGGGGGCGACCTTGCGGCCGGCGGCGCCGGCGGCGGCCTGCTGCGCTCGCCGCTGCGGGACTCGCTGCGCTCGCCTGCCCGCATGGGCGGGCTCATGGGCATGGGCAGCGGCCTGATGGACGACGTGCGCGTCGTGATGAAGGACAAGACGCGGCGCAGCCTGGGGCTCAAGATCTCCCCGCGGGGCAGCCTGGGCGCCGGCCCGAACAACGCGCGCTCGGCTAGCCCTGGCGGCGCCGCGTCGGCGGGCGAGGATGGTGAGGAGCCGCGTGACAGCCGCCTGGGCGGCGCCTCGCCGCTCTCCCAGCAGGACAAGACGCAGCTGGCTTCGCTGCAGCTGCAGGACGATGCCGGCGCTGATGTTTCGGCCGGCGCCGCTGGCACCCCCCAGCAGCAGCAGCAGCAGCGCTACTATGACCAGCAGCAGGGTGGCAGCGGCAGCAACGCCGCGAACGAGCGCGACACCGGCGGCGCGACGGCGCACGTGTCGATGCCGCAGACTACGTTCGACGACTTGATTGACGCGATGAGCGTGCAGATGTTCAGCATAGAGCAGGTGGAGGCGATGATCCGCGGTGCGAGCGCGCTGCTGGTGGAGAGCCGCGAGGTGTTCCAGGGCACGTTCAAGGGTGTCAAGGTGGGTGGGAGCGGCGGCAGTGGTACCAGCAGTGTGGTGGTCTAGGCAGAGACGGGTGGAGGCCAGCTTGTGGCACACATGTTAAGGCAGGATCGGTCGTGCACCCCAGATGAAGCCACCGCCCACGTTTGTTGTGGTTTGTATGGGAAGTTTTCACCCTGCGCTCGGCTCTAGCGGTTTGTTTTGCTTTGCTGGACCCACATTCGAGTATAACTTCGATTTCTCGTACTCACGCATGCCTACTTGCGGTGCCGCATCTGTGTGCTTAGACATGTTTGGTTCCCATGAGGCCATGCAGTATGCTTTCCGTGGGGCCGTGCAGTGTACTTGTTATGCGTGATGATGGGAACTGCACCTGAGGGTGGCGAGGTGTCTGGGCTGAGCACCTGTGTGTGCATGTGTGTGCGTGCAGGTGCGCGTGTGGAAGGTGCCCATCAACCACTCGGTCAGCTACCTGGAGCTCAAGCGCGCCTACAGCAAGTACTGCATCGCGCACCCCAACATCACAGCGGTGCTGGGCGTGTGCATCCAGCACGCCGACGGCGGCGGCCGCTACGCGCCTGTCAGCGCCATGGCATCCCTCTCCCTCTCCTCCACGCCGCCCGCGAGTGCCGCCCAGCAGCTCTCCCGCCACGCGTCGCGGCTGCAGCTGCGCCAGCGCCGCAGCAGCTGCAACGCCAATGTTATTGGAGGCGAGGACGACGAGCAGGACGCGTACGCGAATGACGACGACGACGAGAACGACCAGGAGCTGGTCCCTCGCAGCCACACGCTGTGGGTGGTGGAGGAGTGCTTTGGCGAGGAGTCGCTGCACAACCGGCTGGAGCGCGGGCTCATCTCCTGGGACCAGGCCATCCGCATCGCCAGCGACATCTGCAAGGCGCTCGCGTTCCTGCAGGACCTCAAGCAGAGCGGCGCGGGCGCGGTGCCCGACTGCAGCAGCAGCCAGCTGGCGGACTCGGGCACCGCAGCGGACACCGACCTCTGCGCGTCGGCGCCGGCGCTGCTGTCGCCCTACGCGCTCAAGTCGCTAGTGATGCCGCTCAACGTGCAGGTGGACGCGCAGCAGACCAAGCTGAGCATGCTGCCCATCCTGCTCAACCACCTTGAGTCGGTGGTGGGCGACGTGGTGCTGCCGCCCGCCACGCCGTTCCACTGCGACATGGCCTACACGGACCCCAACGTGCTGTACACGGATGATGACGACGCAGCGAGCCCCAGCTTCTACGCGTTTGGCGTGGTGCTGCTGCAGCTGCTGACAGAGCAGGGCGCGCTGGGACTGCTCAGCGCGGTGCGCGAGGCGCTCGCTAACTCAACGCTGCTGAACCTCGTGCCGCGCCTGCCCGCGTCGGCGCAGATGCAGGCGTGGGCGACGGCGCTCGCGCAGCTGGCGATGCGCTGCACGCAGCCCGGCGGGGTGCGCTCCCTGGAGCGAGAGGTGCTGCCGGTGCTCAACAGCCTGGCGGCGCAGCTGGGGCAGCTCGGCTCGTCGGCGATGAGCTGGGAGCAGGTGGAGGAGATGCTGATGCTGCCGCTGCAGCCGCGCGTGCACGGCACGGCGGGCGACGCCGGCGCCGCCAACCGGCGCTGGGTTCGGCAGGACTTCCGCATGCGGCGCAAGATGTTCCTTCAGGAGGTCGCCAAGCTGGCGGTGGAAGGGCCCGTGCACAAGCTCGAGATACGCCGCAGCCGGTGCTTCAAGGACAGCGTGGCGGTGTTCAGCGGCAAGGGCCATGCGGTGTGGCGCCAGCCGCTCAAGGTGACGTTCATCGGCGAGGCCGGCATGGACTCTGGCGGCGTCACGCGCGAGTGGTTCTCAACGCTCTCCTCCGCCATCTCACGCGGCTCGCCGGACCTCTTCTGGATCGCCGGCCCGCAGAAGAACCAGCTCTACATCAACCCCGTCTCCTCCTCGCCCTCGCACCTCAAGAAGTTTGCGTTCGTAGGCCTGTTCATGGCCAAGGCGATCATCGAGACGGCCGCGCGCGGCAAGGAGCTGGGCCCCATCACGCTCAACCTGCACTTCTGCGAGCCCTTCTGGAAGCTGCTGCTGGGCGTGCCGCTGAGCCTGATGGACCTGCAGCAGCTGGACCCCACAGAGTTCCGCTCGCTCATGAGCATCCTGTCCATGGACATCGATGGCCTCATCTTTGAGTCGTTCACGTGGAACTTCCAACACTCGGGCAATGCTGGCAACATGCCAGGTGGGTGCATCACGCTGGTGTTGTGCTGGCTTAATTCAGAGGATGCTGAGGTTGCCAAGGCAAGGGCGGGCCTTGCAGGCTGGGTTGTGGATGCTAGATTGCTAGTGCAGTGCTGCATGCGATGAATAGGTAGGTAGCGAAATGTTGGCGTGACTTGGTTCGTCTTCTATTCTCTGCTGACCTGCTCCCCCCTCACCTGCGCTCGCTCCTCCCTGCCTGCCTGCACTCACTGCAGCCATGCCCCCGCTGCCGGCGCTGCCGCTGCCCAACGAGTCTGAGGTCAGCACACCCACCGCAGGGTCCAGCGCCGCCATGGCGGCCAGCGCCTTCTCGCCCTTTGCATGCGACGCAGAGGACTCTACCGCCAACAGCATCCCGCTCAAGCCCGGTGGCAAGCACATCAAGGTCAGTGCACAGTGCCTGGCATTCATTAGTGCTTATGTCATGCTCGTATCCACTCTCCAACGGCCATGCCCCGCTGCCTCGCTAGCGCGCAGGGTTCAGGGTTGGGTGCTGCACTTGTGCACAGCACACGCATTACAGCCGCGTCGAAACAGCGTGGTGCATCGAGGCAGCGCGATTTGCCTTTCTGCACCGTGCATCACCCGGGATGCCCTGTCCCCCACCCCACCCTGGCCCATACCGTCACCCGCGCTGCTGTTTGCTGTCGTGCCGCGCCAACACAGGTGAACAACCACAACAAGCGCGAGTACGTGCTGCTCAAGGCGCACAAGATGCTGGTGGGCGCGGTGGAGTCACAGATGAGCGCCATGATCGACGCCTTCCACAGCGTGCTGCCGCGCGACGTGATGTCCAAGTACGGCTTCACCTCCCTGGAGATGCAGCTGCTGGTGTGCGGCGAGCAGCGCATCGACATTCAGGACCTCAAGCGCAACTGCAAGTGAGTGGTCACACAACACTCGGATTGAGAGGCAGCCAGCTGACCGCGTTGTTGCCCTGCAAGGGACTCAGAACTCAGCCGGATGCTACAACCGCAAACCGCACCATGGTTGCGTATCGAGACCCTGGGCACAAAGAGAGTGTGGATTTGTATGGTGCATGATCAGCAGTCTTGACGAGGAAACACATGGGCTGTTGCGTACTGCCTGATGCTGACCTCTGCTACGTGCGTGTATCACTTGCGTGCCTGTGTGAGCAGGTACGATGACGGCTACACGGGCAAGGAGGACATCATCGAGTGGTTCTGGGACGTGGCGGAGGGCTTTGACGACGAGGAGCGCCGCCAGCTGCTGCAGTTCTGGTCGGGCTCGGACGGCATGCCGGCCGAGGGCTTTGGCGCGATGGACCCCGCGTTCCACATTGTGGCGGTGGAGCGCATGTACGACGCCGCCGACACCACCGCGCGCCTGCCGGCCGCGCACACGTGCTTCCGCCAGCTGGACCTGCCGCGCTACAAGTCCAAGGACGAGGTGAAGGACAAGCTGCTGTGCGCCATCACCATCGGCCAGGGCTACATGGCTCTGTCGTGAGCGATAATCGGTCCTGCAGAAGCAGCAGCAGCAGCAGCAGGCCGATGCGCTCGTGCAGTACTGCAGGTGTCTGACCAGGGCAGCCCAGTGGGGTTTGCGTTTGGTGTTGCTGGTGGTCCTTGGCTCTATGCTAAGGCGGGTGTTGCCATGAATGTGCGAGTGTTGCACATGGCATGGCCAAGTCAGCATGACAGCATGCTGACGCACCAAAGGTGGTAGCACGTGTGGGTTTCGTAAGTGTTTGTGTGTGTGCGTGACGTGTGTGTATGTGCGCGCGCACGCCTGCGTGTTTGGACGATCCTGCGAGCATCTCGGGATGCAAACGTGGAGACAGCGCTGTGTACACCAACGCAGCGTCAAGGCAGCCAAACGGAACCCCTCGTCCGGATTGGTAGTTCGAGAAGTGGTCACATGATTCAACCTCTCCATCCGGTTGTTCCTGTCTAAAGGCTTCTCCTCAAATGCTTCCTGCATTGGCTTGCACTCATCACCAGCCACGGGTGCATCTCGGGCAGTGTGCCCTGGCATGCGTGTTCAACTCCATCTGCACCATGAAGCTGTGCGCGTGTCGTCTGCTACTTGTATGTAGCATGCCGTGCATGGTGAAACTGAACCCATTTGACCATATTGACCGAGGGGGAGTGGAGCAGAGCAGTGCGCCGCTACAAAGGCGCGCATGATTGACCTCGTGCATATGTAGGCATTCTGCGGTTGTGCTTTGACCTGGCTGCTCCCGTCTCGGCTTGAACAACGCGACCGATTATGGCCATCAGTTGTGGTGCCCGATTCACAATTTTTCCTGTGTGTGTGTGTACGGTATATGCCCTAAGTGGCTCCGCATGTTGTAGCAACATTCACGGGCGAAACAGTGATGATGCCTTGCTTCCCGCGTCACGATGCTAAACTGTGTTGCTAGCATGGTGTGTTGGGAGGGAGCTCAGCCTCATCGTATGTAGGGACTGGTTGGCGTTGGTGATGCGGTACGCCCTTCCCAAGGAAACAAGTGCTGAGGCGACGCATGGTGCCCGCCTACGCACATTGTATATGTGTTACATGTTTGTCCGTTCTTGATTTAATGTGTGTCGGCAAGAACGACCAACCGTTTCTTGCACGAGCGCATGTGCATGTGGTTGCGCATGGGACTGCTTATGGAACTGTTTTGGTTAGGTGTAAGATTGAGTGAACCCCGACGCTTGCGCCTAGCATACCCCTAGTAGCATCTGTCACATCATATCCACAGAGCACGCGCAAAGGTCACACTGTAAATCAACAACGTCACGATGTGGCAAGATGCGCACGGTTACACGGTAGCCACCAGAGCCTGCCCTGTTGCAGATACCGCTTATGAGGCTGCAATGTGGTCGTGTGTTGCCAACGTGCTGCTCCGGTGCCCGCGCGGCCATGCTGATGGCATCACTGCGTTGGGGCCAATCAGCCTCAGTCATGATGCTTTACTTTTTCCTGCGACAGTCCACAGCCAAGCACACACATAAAGCATTTCAGCAGAGAACCTGCAACTGTATACTGATGCATGGAGGCCAATGAGCAGCAGTCACAAGTAAACAAGCTGCAAATTGAGCATGTGATCGGAGGCGGATCATTGAGCACAGCACCGTATCACCTCCCTCATGCACTGACCTGCACATCGTCTATGAGCTTGCGAAGCAACTTCGCAACCACCTGCGCACCGTGGTGACATACCGGCATCTCAGTCAATATCAACCAGACCGCATTCGACGCAGTGGCAAACAGGCGCAAAGCGTGCAGGGCATTACGGGGAATACGTGCATGGCTGACAGCCCCACGCCCAGTTGACACCACAGACAGCTCAGCCGCTCACTCGATTGGTCGAGTGCTCACCTCATCTGAGAAGTTGGTGCGTATGTGGCGCTTAGCCGCCTCGCCCTTGGCCTTGGCCTCCGCGCGGTGGCTGTACACGCGCCGCATGAGCTGGCGCAGGTGCTTAACCGAGGGCTCGGCCCAGCGCCCTCCCTGGAAGTACCTGCAGGGGGGGGGAGGTCAAGCGGGGGGAGAGGGGGGGCAATCGGCCGACATGCTCGACCACCGGTATCACACGCATAAGAGGGGAGAGTGGGTGGTGCAATGCACCCCAAGAGAAATGCTCTTGTCAGCTTGCCACCTATCCAATGCTACCCCAAGAGAAAGCATGCAAATCATGCAGGAAACAGCAACAGTACATCGTCAACGCCAGCGCGCGGGAATGGATGCATGTCGAACCGTGACCTCCATACAGTTCTGTCAAGTAGGCAGACCTCTGCGTCCCGATGCATAAAGTGCAAGTGGCTACAGCTTCAACCTTCCGTGAGTGTACCCACCATCAATTGCATGCATCGCTTATGGGGGCGAGGTGCAGGCCCTATCATGTTCGTGCTGTGCCTCTAATGAGTCTATCCCCGTGCCTACACATCATGCAGGTGTGACAGCACATCCGATGCTCACATGAAGAAGTTGGCGCTGTCCCGCTTGGCTGGCACGATGCCGTCTATTTGCAGCGGGTACGCCACCTGCTCGCTGATAAAGGCGGTGAGGCCGCTCCAGTTGGTGGCAATGACGGGCAGCCTGCCAGCAGCAGGCAGGTGACAGGCGGCGTATCAGGCTGAGTGCGTCATGTGGGGCGACATATGGTGGAGGCCGCAGTAGGTGTGAAGTGCGTGATTGATGTCGGTCACATCGAACTCCATCCATTCAGCATGCATGCATGTCAGAGCAGGAATGCAGGAGGGGGTTTCTAGTGGCAGTGGTCCGGGTGAGGTTTAACGCGGCAGGTGGTGGATGGTGTGCCGGGGGCGCCCGCCTGCACGCTTCCTCACTACAAAACACTGGTCAATCCACTAGTGCAACTCTCGATGCCATATCCCGGTCTGAGCCTCTGGCAATACTGGTCCGGGTGATGTAATCTCTCTCTCTCTCTCTCAGTGCTACACGGACCCTTTGTGCACACCGCATAGTCCCCATGCTGCTTGGATGTATTGAAACAAGGATGCGGAGCACCTACCAAGCAATTAGCGGCCTGCGTTCGCATGCAAGTCATGTGCTACTCCTGACCACCTCACCCCATGGCCATGGCCTCCATCTCAGGCCTGCCCCAGCCTTCACCACGCGTTGGTTGTACCAACACATCCACACCCTGCATGCATATCAGTATATCACCAATCAGCAATCAAGCAACCACATGCAGCAACGCCGTCAGGGGACAGCGCATCGGCAGCGAACGCCACCAGTGCAGGACCCGGCGCCGGCGCTAGTGGCGAATATCAAATGGTGCGGCTCAAGCCACAACAGCAGCAGCAGTAGCAGCAGCGGCAATAAAAGAAGCAGAGGCATGGCAGGTTGCCGAAGAGCATGCGGACCATTGCAAGATGTCCAACAATGAATTGAGTCATTGGTTTAGGCCATGTTGTGCTCCCATCACTACCACTGCCACTGCCAGGAGACACACAAGTGAAGGAGGGCAAGACACGCCAGCATTGAAAGACAGGACTTGCTGCTTGGCAGGGAAGTGCCAGGCACATGCATGCCAAGGAACACAGCGACGCAGGACACCTCGTTGCTGGTGTGAATCTCATGCGCATCAGACAATGCCTGCCAGCAGTGCAGTGTACTACTGTGTGCACACCTTGTATATGGCTGGGTACTTGCCCTCCGGGATATACCCTGGAGCTATGTACACACGCGGCATGGCATCCATCCTGTCAGGAGCACATACATTGACGCAAACACATACCGTATGGACACACAGCAGCAGCATCAGTGACAGTATGTGATGGCTCAGGCTGCACATGTACGGTCACCAGCGTTCCAGCAGGCAGGAGTGAGCCAGGCAGGCTGCAGCCTCAGCACGAACTTGAGCGCCCTCATGCCAAATGCTGTGAGATGCACAGCATACCAGCAACCCTCTACGGCGCACACTGATCACTAGGGCAAGGACGACATGCGCTTAGGCAACTGATATGGCCTGACCCCTGACACGCACACATCTGAGCAGCTGATCCGGGTTCCTGGCAAGTGGCAATCATGGCAATCATGGCGCAAACGCTCGTGGCAGCAAGTTGACGGTACTTCGACGATTCATTCGCCTGGCTGTATGGCTCGCTTCCTCCGGCTCCTCGTTAGACCCCGCACACGCCTCCCCGCTGTTTTATCTGCACTGCAACACGAATACTTGTTGCATCACCCACATACAGGATCACAGGGTCCTCACTCTCACACTCACTGTTCGTCGGTGTAGTCCTTGTTGATCTTGGCCTGCACGCCCTTCCGGGCCTTGTCCCGCCAGTCCTTCACCTCCTCCATGAAGGGGTGAGTCACGATGTGCAGCTCCACGTCAGCGTGGCCAGCAAACTCCTCAATGAACGCCTGCACAGCACGCGTATGTGGACATGTGTACACTGGCACACCAGCGTTCAGTGGCTATGGTGGGTGGATATGGTGCTGCCGGATTGCAGCGCAGGCTTGTGAACACCAGTGCATTCGTGCTTGCAGCAGTGTTCGGCCAGCGGGGCTGGATGCAAGCAGTCAGGAGTGTGTGCGCTGCGGGGCTGTGAGCAGCAGGAGGGCATGCGCGTGGTGCATATGAGGACAGTGATGCAGCGGACGCATGTGCATGCCATGCATGTGCGTTGGACCATAAGGTGTAAGGCCAGCCGTACAGCACTGCACGGCGAAGCACACCCCTTGAGGCGACGCAATATTGGATGCAGGTCAACGGCTTTGCAACACCTTGCTAATGGCCTGACGAACAGCCTGCGTGTGTGTGACCCAGATCAATCGGCGTGTACTGAGGTGCACACTACTCCGATCTGCCACATTGCCCCTGTGGACGCAGACAACTCTGCGGTTCATTCTTGCGGATTAACATAGCAGTCATCCCCTCACCTTCAGCAAGATCTCCCATCCCTTGCGAGACTCCCACTTGAACACCGACAAGAAAACAAACGGCTTCTGGCCGCTGCTGACGCGGCCGCGCGCCCACGACATGATGTTGCCGAGGCCACGCCCCACCCCGCCGGCCTTGCCAGCGCTGTCCCCTGGCGGGGACCCCAACACGAGCACTGTGTCAGCCTGCGTCGTGAGGTTGATGGGCACGGGGTGCTTGTCGGGATCGAAAATGGAGATGTTGATGCTCTCAGGCAGCACTTTGATCTTCTTAGGGTCCACGCCGGCACGCGCGAATGAGTCGCGGTTGAACTCCGAGGGCACCCACACCTACGGTGGTGTCACCAAGGGGAGAGAGGGGGGCAATCAGCAAGCAGCCAAGTAGCTATGTCGACTTGAACGGCCGCAGCTTCAGCCGCATGTTGTGAGGCGTGTTGTCAAGGTCAGACAATATGTGGTGGGGCTGCCGTGTGGTGGCAGGTACCGCATACCCATGGCACCGTTGTGATGTCTGCCTCGGACGTCCCCAGCTTAGCAAAGCCAAAGCTGACAGACACTACATTCCCACACCCCTCGCTCCCTACCGCCGCCCGTGCCCTTACCTCATCCATCGTCTTGACATGTGTGGCAAGGTGCTCAGGCAGCTCAAACGTTTCAAACATGCTGCGGCCGATCTTGTACACGGGTTTCGTCTGCAGTCCAGGCACAACAGGCACAGGACGTCACGGAA
>BDDA01000151.1:23043-39388 GCA_001662385.1 Chlamydomonas asymmetrica | reverse complement strand
CCCCTTGTGCAGCGCATGCATGGCAGATGTCTGCACAATATGAGCAGACCACGGGCAGGGGGGGGGGGCGGGGGCATACGGGGGGTATGCAGTCAATAACATTATGCAAGCAGCACGAATGTGGTGAAGCATGAACCTGCAGCACGACTTGCTCGGCCACTTCGTTGCAATCCAGGCATGTGGCCCATCCATGCTGGCCAATCGCCATGTGTCCAGCATCTGTCTTGCCAATTGGACCTGCTGTCTGTGCCATGTCGCGGAATGCGCCCATTGCCGAATGCTTGTTGGTCTAACGATTTGATGATACATGCGCTGTCCCGGATTTGAGCCTTATGGCTACCGTATACTGGTCTAAATCACATCATCTCCTTCTCTCTCCTAATGCGCCGCTGCTGCAACCACTACATGTGTTGCGCTGGTGGTGCTGTGCCTAACGGGGTTAATCACCACCCACAACCGCCACAGGCGACGTGACCCTGGTTGACGGCATGGTCAAGGACGGCCTGTGGGACGCGCACCACCACAAGCACATGGGCAACTGCGCCGAGCTGTGCGCGGCGCGCTACTCTATCACGCGTCAACAGCAGGCAAGCGCACTGTGCCGTGCATGCATGCATGCCCATCCCTGCTTATGGCGGTTCTCAAATTCATTTGCAGTCTTTCGTATGAGCGAAATGGAATTTGGCTTGAAGCCAAGGCCAAGCCAAGGTCAAACCAATCACGAACCAATTTCGTATGAGCCAACAGCTGGAACGACTTTGCGCGTCCTAGCGGGGGTGCCAGCGGGGCGCTCAAGTTTCCCTCGGTCCCTCAGGGTCTTGAGAGCAGCGCTGGGCAGTTTCCGCGCAGTTTCGGGGCAGTCTGAGTGTTTCGCGTGGCTTGCTGACCAAGAACGAACGAAACGAAATCTGAGCCAAGGCCAAACGAAATTGACCCGAAAACTCATTTCGTTCATAGCCAAATGCACCCAAGAACTGCAAATGAAATTGAGAACCGCCATATCCAGCCAGGCACTGCATTTGCCATACCACTCGGTAGTCCAGCAGTGCAGCAGTCCTGCCTTCCTGAGACGTACTTGCACGCACATTGCTCAGGCAGCTGCATGCGGGAGTGGGCGTGTTTGTGAATATATTGGATTGGATCTTTGAAATGCGCATTATGTGTGCAGGACGAGCATGCGCTCAACAGCCACGCCAAGGCGCGCGCCGCCGCTGCAGCCGGGCACACGCGCTGGGAGGTGGTGCCGGTGCCGGTGGGCGGCGGCTCGGCGTGGTCCTCCGCCGCCGCCGGCACCAGCGGGGGCGCGCCCAAGGCACCAGCCGCCAAGCCGCCCGCGTCCCCCAAGGCAGCAGCAGCAGCAGCAGGCGGCAAGGGAGTCCCCGAGTCCTTCGGCAGCGCTGCTGCTGGCGGCAAGGCGGGCGAGGCTAAGCCGGGTCAGAGCCAGGGCCAGAGCCAGGGCCAGCTGTGGTGGGATGATGAGGCGCTGGCCAAGATGGACCCCGCTAAGCTCAGAGCACTGGGGCCCGCATTCCAGGTTCGTTTGTAAGAGGTGTAACCGTGTAAGTCACACGTGTGAAGGTTGTTGTGGCCTTGTGAGTGGTAGCATGCGATGTGTGCAGGGGTGGGGTGGGGCGGTGCAGGGGCGGGGACACGACTGCTGCGCCCATCCACCTGTCGTGTGTAAGCTGTTTGTGAGGGCAAGAGCCGTGTGCATGTTGATGCCTGGATCATGAGGACAGCACTGTGGCAGGTTGATGGCAGGTAGAGAAAACAAACCCGGAGGGAAACGATTGCACAAATCACACTGGACGTGAACTGCTGGCACCATTGACCGGCATGCTGTCACGTGGTGGCCTCCACTTGCGGCCTTCAGAAGGACGGCAGCGGGCGCGTGACCGCCGGCAACTCCTCGCCCCTCACGGACGGCGCCGCGGCGCTGGTGCTGGCCAGCTGGGAGACCGTGCAGAAGCGCGGCCTGCCGCTGCTGGCGGTGGTGCGCGGCTTTGCGGACGCGGCGCAGGTGAGCGGATAACGTAGCGGGCCGGAGCCCCTGCCAACCAACATTGCCAAGCACGAATCAACCACAAACTGCACGCTTGACCTACACGGCAGGTTTTAATAGGGAGCGTATCAAGGATTGGTGCACGCCCGCACGATCAACACAGCATTACTCGGCATCGCTATGCTCTGTCCACCCCGTCCCTGACGATCGTGCTACATCAATATGTAATGTATCGAGCACGTTACGTCTGTTATGCTGTATGCACATGTTGACTTGTGCCCTGCAGGACCCTGAATGGTTCACCACCACCCCCGCTCTTGCCATCCCCAAGTAAGCTCTCACAGACGTTTGTGAATCAGAGTTGTTTCGGACTGATGCTCCTGCCATGCACGGTCGATTCACCGCAGCACTCCCACACGTGTGTTGTTCGTACTTCCTACCCTTTGCGCCCCTGCCGCCTGCTGTCCCTTGCGCAGGGCGCTCAAGGCTGCTGGCGGCCTGACTGTGCACGACATCGATGCCTGGGAGGTATGCCCACGTGGAGCTTGTGGCTCAACTACTCAACTTACGTCCCTCATGCAGCGTGCAGCCTGGCGCGTGTCTTCTTGCTGCTCGATAGCCTTTCCCGTATCGCCGCGCCTGCCCGCTATTCCTTGTGTCAACCAACACCTCGCGTCACACGCAAGCGTGAATGCATCAAACGTGGCGGTGCATCCGCCCTCCCATCAGCTTTTCCTGGAGCGCGAACGCCACCCCTCTGCACCCCTGATGTCCTGATGTATGGTGTATTGCCGCCATGGGTCATATGGCGCTGTGTGGCGTGTGCGTACAGGTCAACGAGGCGTTCAGCGTGGTGGACCTCGCCAACGCAAAGCTGCTGGGCCTGCCGCCAAGCAAGTAAGTGCGAGGATGTGTGTGTGGGGGGGTGGGTAGCACTGGCTGCCTGAAGGGCTGGCTGTTTCTGCGTTGTGCTGGCCTGGCATTACACAGTCTGCAAGCGCCTGGCTGCCTTCTGCCAGTCTCGAGAGTGCCATGCTTGCTTGTTTTGCTACATGACTTGTACATCCCCATGTTTTGTTCCAGCGTTGCTGATCCATCTATCCGTTCATTCATCGCGTGTGTGTCATCGCAGGGTCAACATGCATGGCGGCTCCGTAGCGCTGGGCCACCCGATCGGTGCCAGCGGTGCACGCACGCTCGTCACCCTGCTCAACGTGCTGCGAGTGCAGGTGAGGTCCGCCCAGCGTTTCTGTGTGTGAACACCACCAACCTTTCTTGCATTGATACATTATGTGAGTGTGCTCTTTGTTTATAGAACCCAAGAAGCCACTCACGCGCACTGTCTGGCACTCAAGGGCACGGTGGGACTGAATGAACAGCATTGCGGTATCCCAGGTCCACTTCAGCAAGGCTGACATTGCCATTGGGCTTCTGCACAGCGCATGTATCACCGCTGCGTCGCCATGCCCGCTGCCTGTGCACAGGGTGGCAAGTACGGCTGCACCGCCATCTGCAACGGCGGCGGCGGCGCGTCAGCGCTGGTGGTGGAGGTGCCATCCACACATGTGGGGCCGCGGGGACGGCTGTGAGCACACCATGATGCTATGCATTGATTGTACGCATGGTGTTTGAGCCCCTTGCGAGGTCACCTTTGTTTGGGCTCCCAATTGCGGAGAGACAACAAAATGTGCTTTGTGCGGCACTGCCAAGAGACTACAGCAGAATAGAGGAGGTATCGTACAGGCACCCAGGATACAAGATGGCCACATGCAAGGTGATGCCAGGCGCGTGGCTGGCCTGCAAGGATGTCAGGTGTTGAGGTCGCTGATGTCACAAAGCGTACCGCCTTACTGTCCAGCTATGGCTGTATTCAACGATTTCATATGTACCATACAACTTCCAGGCGTCGCTTTCTGTACATTAAGCCATGAATCCATGTCACATGACGTCAACTGGCTCCCTAGCCCGTACATATCGCCAATACGTGTCCTGAAAGATTGGTTCGCCCTCTGTTACACGCATGTGTGTCCTGACCGTGGTTGACTTTACATCACTTGGCCAGTCAGGCCATTCATGGATGGTGTCAGTGAACTTGAGGTTCGGACTGCGAATGCAAACCACAATTTCCATGCTGCCAATGACATACGTGCTTCCGTCCTTGCAAGGTGGGCCTGTGCACCTGCCTGTGACTCCGTAGTCCAATCATTGGCACCAAGCGCACCCATTGCTGCATGCGTTGACAGCTGAGTTGCTGGCATGCATACATGCATGTTGCAGTTGTTACGCCTAGTGATGTCTAGCATAGCAGGTGCAGTGCATGTCACTGGTCAGTAAAAAATGTATACAGGAGCATTTACGAATCCTTTGTTGGAGGTATGCAGCAATCACCCCAAGAAATCCGTCTTCGCAGTTTATTTGTCCTTCCTTCAAGCGCCACCGTAAGCGTACATCACTGCAGGATACGGTGCGGTTTGGTTCACCCGAACACTAAGAACAGCTGCCGGCGGCAGCAGCACTGCCGCAGCACTGCCACAGCGCATGCTAGCCAGCAGGCATGCGGCTGCTGGCTGTAGACCGCTCAGCTACACGCGTCGCCCGGTGGGGTTGCCGTACAGGATGAGGTTGGGCACCAGTTCCCTCAGCAGCGACGTCGGCAGCGCGAAGTTCACCCCGCTGCCTCGCCCCTGCACACGACCACCACGAATGACACCACCGCATGGTGATTTGTTGCACCATACATGTGTGTACACATGAATGCATGGACAGCAGCGAGGTATGTACCGCAACAGCACGCAAACACAACAGCATGGACACCAGACACAAACCGGTAAGCATCGCATGCAGGTGTGGAGGTGGAACAGAATGCGGCGGGTGTTCATACGTCTTTTTTGCAAAGAGACAGCATGATTGGTGGATCCTGCAGGCCCCAGCAAGGTCAACAACAGCGCGCTGATCCAACGTCCACAACGTGCTCCGTAGGGCCTGACATGCAGGCGCCTCACCGAGCCTGCGCGCGTGAAGGTCGCGGTGCAGAGGCCCACGAGCCGCCCCGATGAGTCCAACAGAGGGCCACCGGAGTTGCCCGCATTGATGTTTGCATCCGTCTGCATGCCAAGCACCACACAAGTGCGACTTGCTGCTTGTGATCGATTGACTTTACACCACTTGGCCGATCAGGCCAATCACGGATGAGCAGAGCGATCGTGATGATGCGCAGGGAGGATGCTGTGTGTGTGTGCTTCACGGTGATCTGTCCGAGCGGCAGAACATTCGCACTGCATGTGGGAGTGCGAGCACAACACACCAGCTGACCGACCCCAGCAGTCATGGCTTCTGGTGGTCACCTCACAGGCAGCACCACGCAGGCAGCACCTCGCAGGCGTAGCAGCCCGCAGTCGGAGTCCTTCATTCCATGCCCTTCTGACACCCGCCCACCCAGCCACACGCGCATGCGATTGTCGAATGCAATACAAACACAAGCAGAGCATGCATAAGCTGAAATAGGCAGCATTAAGATACCTGTACTGCACCAAAGATGAGCGTGCCAACAGGCGAAGGAATGGTCCGGTTGAGTCCGGACACCACGCCGGCGCTGAGGCTGGGGCCCAGGCCATACACGTTGCCGATGGCAAACACAGATTGCCCCACCTGCCAGCATGCAGGCGCGAGCATGCAGGCAGGGCTTACTGCTGGGCCTCTGGCCATGATGCATGTGATGAAGCCACAAGAGTAGGAGGTAAGCCACTGAAGGCGCTGGATTGTATGTGTGAGCGTCCTTGACAGGCCGTGACACTGGAGTGCGCTGCCCACAAAGCAACCATGCGTATGTGCAGCAGCTGCACAAATGCTTTAAGCAGCCATGTGAAGTGCCACCACGCTTCATATCAGCCTGTTGGATGTGCACTTATAAGGTTGTCGTCAAACCATAACTTTGCGTGGCAAGTTACTGCGGTGGCCCTCCATGCATGCATGGCCGCAAGGTGTTGCACGTACCTTGAGGTCGCCTGGGCCCGCCACCTTGATGGCCTCGGTGCTCAGGCTGCTGCTGGAGGTGGATGCCGCTGGCGCAGTCAGGCCGCCCGCAGCACTGACAGCTACAGCATCTGGCCCCGATGAGGTCTCGGGTGACGTTAGCTGTGACGCAAATACGTCCACAACAGGCGCTCAAGGGGAATGCGGCACACACTGGTATGGTACCATGTGATGGACGCAAGCTCAAAGTGTAAGGTGCTGGATTGAGACTGGGTGTAGAGCTGCCTGCGTATGGTATGTCACAATTTCACGCCTAAATGCACCCAAATGCACCTACATGTTCACATGTTCATGTCACACCTGCAGACTGTGAATACACAGGCGGGCGTAGTTAGTTGCGTGGACTGGAATGTGCCAAATCCTATGCTTATGTCCCCGTACGTACGTGCATGCACCGCCGCTGCCTGCCTAACCTCCTAGGCAACCCCACTCTACTACCGCCACAACAAACCCACCCGCCCACGCACATCCTCCATACCTGCAGGACCGCCAGGTCATGCATCGCATCAAGGCCGATGATTTTGGCGTAGTAGGTGGTGCTGCCAGGTGAGCCACTGTTTGGACGAGGGTCCCCAAGCGTTACTCTGATTGCCTGCAAGGGCGGGCGGCGGATTGCATGTACAGTCAGCAAGGTCAGGGCAGCGGGCGGTCACCGGGTACTGCGGCGGTGCCGCATGCACAACCAGCCCCTCACACAAGCTTCATCCATGGACCCACCGGACCGCTGGCTTGCATGCTGAACATCCAGTTGGGTAACAGTACGGTACGACACTCTCAGTACGCTCCAGTGCTGGTGTATGCGCCCCTCGGCATGTGCCTCAGGTCACACACATGGCCCCAAAATGCACACTGTCAGCAGTGTCCGGCCCAAAGCATGGCCCCATGCGATGGCCTGAATCCGGGCACTGGGGCTGCAAAGAGCAAATTCTGTACGGGCTCTGCACGGGTTCTGCGAGTGCAGTGCAGAGCGCTCACTCTGGGGTCCGACTTGTCAACGCGTGACACGACGTGGTAGTTGGTGAGGATGTGCCCGAATCTGTCCCAAGCCACGCCGCTGCCGGAGCCCTCAGGCGTCTGCAGCAACACGACCAGGCACAGGCGCGCACCAACGCTGAACGCACACGCGGGCAGGTACGACGCCTGGTATGCAGGGGAAATGCATATGTGCGTATCATGCGACCTGGTTATCGCCTGCTTTCCCCGTCTGCTGACATGCAGGACAGCTGGCAAGCGTGGTGACTTGGGGGGGTGTAGGATGCCAGTAGGATGCGGTGTTTGCTCGTGTAACGTGCGTGTGGCGGCGCAACGCACGAGCCTGGTGAGGTGGCAAGGCGCAAGGCCACACAGAGCGAGCTGCACACGCCCACATGTACAACTCCAAAGCCTTTGCTGTTGCAGAACTACATACAGCAAGCATGAGGTGCACAACGGTCAGGTGTGGTCAAGTGGTCGCACAGGCGTGGCGCTATGCTAACCGCGGAAGGATCCCGGAACACCCCTGTTCACCTGCACGCCCCCGCTCGACTTGAGCACTGCGATTGCTGCCACTGATGGCATCGCATCATCGAACACCTGTTGAGGTACATACACAGTAGTGGGGAGTCCAACGCGGAAAGTGCTACGGTGCGAGAGCGCCAGAATGTCCCAACTCCCACCATGCATGCTCACGACATAGTAAATTAGCGGTTGATGCGCAAAGCACACCCCATCACCTTTGTCAAGACATCCTCGTCCACGATGCCTGACGCTGACGCTCTGGGCGCCCATGTTGAAGATGCCCCGAGAGCCACCGCCACGGCCACAGCACTCGCAAGCATTCTCCTCCGAGGTGCTTGTCCACACCTGATCATATCACGGATGTCTGTTTCGGGTATGGGAAGCTGTTCTTGCGAATTCGACCCCATCGAACACGCAGATGTGTGATTATTGTGAAAACGAGGACCAAGTCGTGCCTGATGCGTGTAAAGATGGTCATTTGTATGAGTTCTACGCGATACTTCAAGTCCCTTATGTCTTGCAAGAACACGGTTCGCCATGTTCCCGCTCTGTAAGCAAAGACCTGCGATGGTGAGTCTTCGCGCTTCAGGTCAGACTACACCTTGTCTCAGCACTGCCAAGTGCTAGGCAGGACATGGTATGTTATTACTTCAATGCTTCGCACAGAATGGTTCGTGGCCACGGATGCTATCATAACTGACGCCAATCGGTCGGCCCGCGGCGAAATGACAACCAGCAGGCGAGCTCTTGCATGGCGTACTATTTTGCCTTTCGGAAGTCTCGCTGTGTACGCTTCAAGTAAGCCTTCTTTAATACATTACACCAGGGTATTTTGAACCAGAACGCCACGCAACCCCACACAAATTACCCCTCGTCCAGAAGGAACACACACTTAACAAGTATAGTACACTTAACAGTGCAGCTGTGAGGTGCACCACTGAACTTGGACTGCTTATATCGTGGAGCGCAGCAGTGGGGGAGGGCGACGTTGACTTGCACGCGCCCCCGCAAGGTGGCCTACTAGGTACAAAATCCATCCTTGTGTCTTTCATGATTGTAGCGTAACCATGTATTGTCCCTATAACGTGGGGCTTATTACAGCCTGCTTGTGATGGCGCGGTTTGCTCGTGAATGCAGCAGTTTTTCTTACCCCCTGTCAAAGTTTGGCGATGTGAAATCCCTTGGCACAGGCAGCAGGCGAGGTGGCTGGACCTGAGAGAAGCTCTGAACACATCCATAAAATTTGCACGTATCGTTTACTTGAACCCGTACGAGTGTGCATGTTTGCATGTACTCGCAGACGCAGGTCACGCTACCCCATCGCGTCAATTGGCTGCGTGTTAGCCGGTGCCAGCATGTCTTAGGGCTTGTGGAAAGCCTGGAACAGCGGAGTCATTGGCTTAGCTGTTCGCAGCTTGGACAGCGCCTGTTTGCACGCCTGTTCAGCTCTAGACGACAGCATTTGTCTTGGCCCAGAAGCTGGGCGCTGTCGTGGAGCTGGGGCGAGCGTAAAGCCCTGGATACAGCAAGGGTGTCAGGCCTGCTGCTGGAGGGTGCCCAGTGAAGGTCAACCAACTAGGTCGTGGCGATGCTTCCGAGACCTGGGCGCAAGGGCGGATTCAGCTCCCAGGGCAACTTGGAGCAGCAGGCAGTGCAAGCTGCGCCTGGGCCCAGTAGCCTTTCACAGCCAGTGCGAACGACATCTGCATCAGTGCTCAGGCGTAATGGCGGCAACGGGTGGATGTCTTCAGCGAAGGTCCTATTTCTGTCGTTTGCAGCCGGGACCATTCTGCTATACTGTGGCTTGGTAGGCCACTATGCCTTCACCCACAGTCACGGGCATAAAGCTCGCCATAGTCATCATCCAAAGAGGGTCACGCTCGAGGACTTGACCTCAGAGTTCACCAAATACAAACATAGCGCGAAAGAGGTGCTTCACATGAACGACGGGCAACGAGGCACAGGCGTCAAAGCAGCTGCCAGCGGAGCGTTGAAGGAGTCCATAGCTGATTTGGTTGCTGCGGGGCGGGCTGGCGCCGATGCGGCCGGCACCGTGATAGGCAACGTTGTTGCTGCGGGCAGGGGAAACTACTACAAGAGCCCCTTCGTGGCTGGATTGGACGCAGAGGAGGAGCAGCCGCTGGAGCTGGACACCTTGCCCACCCAGGTAGGCCTGTCAGTCCGAGCCACTCCGGAGGCAAGCGGCTCCTTGCTACGGCCCACGCCGATCAGGCTCAGCCTCACACCCTAGTTTTGCCTCACAGCAGGCACAAAGCATGAGCACAACGGGGCCACATCCTTGCTGGAACAGAGCTTTATGCAAGGCACGCCGGGCTACTGGTTTTGCACGTCCCCAAACTCTCAACGGAATACGTAGGTCTGAGTTAGCGCTACCTGCCAGCACTGGCTTCCATCCTCACAGCTCACATCTCTGCACACACTTGGCTGGCACACGACAACCTAGCGCACCTGTCTGCAGTGTGCAAGGGTTTGGGTTGGTGCCTACAGCTGAAATCGTAGTCGATATCGTTGCCCTGGGTGGATTCCATGTGCTCGCGATTTCGAGCAGCGGCAGTAGCAGTGACGCAGCCTGTTCTTTGGCCTGGTGCATGCATAGGAGTGACGCCTGTGGACTGTGCATGGCATGCACGAGGCATTTTGGTGAAGCATTCGCCACCATGCTTGCGCTGCCACGCCGAGCGATTTGGCCTTGACGCCCCACGGTTACAGTGCGTACGGTGCATATGCAGCGTTCCCTGCACTGAAGCACATGCAACACATTCTTAGCATGCCCAGTGCCATGCCCAGTGCCACACCAATCGTGTGATTGTGCTGCTGCGGCCCCGGGCGCTTGCGAACCTCTGTCACCCGCAGCGGCAGACCCTTCGCTTCAAGGTGTGCAACGGATTTGCCAACCAGCGTCTGGCGGTCATGTACGGCGTGCTGCTGGCGGTCAAGACCGGCCGCTCGCCGGTGCTGCCGGTGCTCATTGGAGAGGGCACGCAGCGGGACGGGCAGCAGGTGCTGGCGGACTTCCAGAACGAGTTTCCCTTTGACGAGGTCTATGACCAGGACTTCTTCGTGAGGCGCCTGGCGCGGCGGCTGGGGATACGCGTACTGCAGGTGGGCAGCCGGGCAGGCAGGCGGGATCATGTGCAAGCGTGCAGCGGTCATGCTCGTTATGCGGTCGTCCCCAACCTGCGCTCCACGCAGACAGGCAGCGGCACGGGGTATGAACGTCTTGCACCTGCCTTCATGCAGCAAGCCGGCCGCTTCATGTCCGCGCCTTTCCGTTTTGCACTAAACGTGCATTGAGGGACGAGGGGCCGGCGCCGGGCATTCAATGGGTTGGAGCCACAGGTATGGGTGCGATCCGTGGCGCGTTGGTGCTGGTCTGTGCTGGTTGGCTGCAGGAGCATGAGGCGCCGCCGCCGCGCAGCTACACGAGCGTGAAGATCCACGAGCTGGGCTTCAACATCATGGAGCCGCTGCGCAACATGTACCGCACAGTGGACCACCTCTCCATAGACTGCCCGCTCTTCCGCCTCATACCAGCAGAGATCCTGCCCGGTAAGTGGGTGTGCTGCAGACCCCCTTAACACACAGGGATGCGATTGACGCATTAGGGCCTTAATTGTGAGGGGGACGCGCTTATGGCGCGTGGGAAACAGTCAGAACTGGGCAACCTGTTTTAAGGTAGATTGTGTGTGCGTGTGTGCTGTGTTGGGCGTTACTGAGTTGCATGCGTGTGGAGGAGGGAAGGCCGCTGTTGCTAGCGCTGTTGGCGTTGATGAGCCACGCTTGTCCACCCGTGCCTCTGTGCGAATGGAGCCCAGTCATCGGCTGCCCTGCACGCTGCACTGTGGCTGTCATCTGACTGGGTCGGCCCTGCCAGGGAGCGCGTGTGCGCCTGCCCCTCCCCTTCCCTGGCCTCCACATATGAACGTGCCTGCCTCTGCCTTGGTGCTGGTGGCGGCGCTGCAGGTGATGAGCCGGTGGTGTGGGGCGTGCTGGACGCGCTGCGGCCCAACAACCGCCAGCTGGAGGTGCTGGACAACGTGCTGCAGCGCATCAACAAGGCCACCGGCGCCTCCAAGTTCAACTTTGTGCACCTGCGCATCGAGGTACGTGGATTGCGCGAGCCACACCTGAATGCCATGTGCATTCTGCTGCCACTTTCTTGTGCAACAGTGGAGGGCTCCAGTGTCTTACCAGGCGAGGTCTGGTTCGGGGTGGGATGGAAATCATAACAGTCAATGGCTTAACGCCTTGCTTGCTGTCTGTACAATGCGAACAGGCGGACTGGATCCAGCACTGTGCGCGCTGGTCTGCCATCCGTGACGGCATTGTGCGGGACAACTGCTACAACAACACCGAGGATGTGAGTGGGCGTATGCAGAGGCCTCAACCCCACGTAGCTAGCTGGTCACGCAGGGTGCCTGGGCGGGCGGCGCCAGGGTGACGTGCCCATTCGCGCTCCAACCATCACCGGTCTATGCAGACTGTATGCACCCTGTATTGTTTGCTGCACGCCTGGTGTATGTGTGCGTCACATACCGAGTGACATATAGGAGCGCGGGCTGCGCGCTCGCAAACTACCAGTTGGCGGAGTGCAGCATGCTGGACGTGCAATACATGGGACAAGCCTGGTCAGCATCTTATGCCCCGGCGCTGCTGCCCCTGTCCGCGCAGGTGCATGTCCAAATGCGGCTCTTTGGCTTCTCCGCCGCGCAGCCTGTGTACCTGGCCACCTACTGGCAGGATGTGGACCCCGCACGAGCAGAGAAGGTAGGCGGGGGGCCCGTGGCGATCATGTGCTGGTTGATGGACTTTGCCTCACTCGGCCAATCAGGCTATTCATGGATGACCAAGGGCGTTAAGTGTCTGGCAGACTGGCACACACGACATGCGGTTCATGCCATAGTGACACGGTACATATGCGGTGGGCTGTGCCTTTGGCACCACAAGGCCCGCTTGGCCACGCAGCGCCATGCACATGCGTTCGTGTGCAAGCGAGCGAGCTGTGCATTGCGTGGCCGCTGCAGGTACGCGGCCTTGCAGCGATGCACGTGCTCCGTCCTGAGGCAGGCTACAGCGCACAAACCATGTTGTGGGTCTCGGACGGCGTGTGCTCCTGCATGTGTGCAGGTGATGGCCCGGCTGGCAGGCGCAGGCTATCGGGTGATCACCAGCAAGGAGATCTTCCCGGAGGTGGGGAAAGGGGAAAGGGCTCGAACAGGGGATAGCTTGATTGGGCCCGAATCGTTGCCTGCTTGCTCACCTTGCTCACCTTGGAAGGGACTGCAGTGCGGTGCAGCACAGGCCTCTGGGAGGCTGTTCTCGATGCCTGTAACGAAGCAGACATGGAACTAGATTGCGACAGGCTGGTGCGCAGACATGCATGCAGTGACATGAATGCACGGCCTCTTGACATGCCTGCGGTAGGCGTGTAGGCGTGTAGTGTGTGGGCAATGCTTGGCGGGCGTGTAGACATGTAGTGCATGGGTGGCCGCCTCCCTCCCCCAGCGCGTGTGCCCTCAGATGAGACGAGGTGCCCGCCGCTGCCTGTCCTCAATCCTCATGCGTTGCGTCTGTTGGCCCCCGCAGGGCCTTGGCAACATAGGGCGGGAGCAGCGGGCGCTGATAGAGTATTACGTGGGCATGGCGGCGCACAGGTGAGCGGCTTGCACCAGACTTCCGCTCTGCACAGAGTCGCACACAGACCCGACCCACCAAGCAAGCGCTGTTCGCAGCGCAATGCATCCGTCGCACCCACAGCTCACCAAACACAGCTGCCTGTCGGCATTCATTGCGGACGGTGACAGCTCACTCTTGTGAGGCAGTGGCGTTTGGGAGGCATGCAGGCGCTGGCGCAAGCTCGTGGCGGGCTGTTGCTCGTACCCTACACGTACACACGCGGCATCTGTGAAGCCATAGACCCACAGCGTTAGCAGGGTCGCGCGTGATCATGAATGATGTGTTTTGGTGAGCTGTGGCTGTGCGGGGGGGCTCGTGCGTGCAGGTTCCTGGGCAACAGCGTGTCGTCGTTCGCTGCGCTGGCGCTGCTGGAGCGGCGGCACAGAGGCCACTGGGCGGCGTACTACAATGGCGGCGACATCCCCATGGCGCAGATCCTGCCCATCATGCACAAGGTGCGTGCGGTACAGGTCGCGGTACAGGTCGTGGTACAGGTCGCGGTACAGGTGGCCGCATGCAGCTTCGGCAGTGCAGGAGGGCGTGTCATGTGGCCTTGCAGCTGCGCCGCCTGTGGCATTAAACGTGTTCAAGCGGGCTGCTCCGACATGTCACATCGCTGCACAGCCTGGTGCTCACACACGTCCATGAAGGATGTGGCTGTGGCGCTGCGGCCTCTCCTTGGCTGGTCGTCAGCCCCATGCACTTGCTTGCCTGGAGTGTGCATGGGATTGGAGGCAATGCATGGCATGGTGCTGGGCGGTGCATGGCTGCCGCTGACTGCGGCGCTGTAGACGCGTAAACCACGCGTCAATATTCGTATGATGATCCTGATCTACCTGAAGCCTCGCGTGTTCCTGACTCCTTTGGCGTGCATGAATTGTGGTGCATGCACGCAGCTGCCGTGGGTGTTCACGTACAACTCCTGGAGTCAGCCGTATGACTACATGCTCAAGGCAGCAGTCAGGTATGTCCGTGATGCTCCTGCGTGTCCGTCCTGGGCCGCCACCACGTGCCCGCCCTGCTGCCATGCCCATGACACGCAACCATTCACCCACACCTGCGCATCACACCTGTGGTGCGCTTGGTGCGGATTGTCGTGATGCTCAATTTACGCCTGAGGTATGACGCCCTGTCTGGTTGTCCTTGGCACGGTGTGCTGATGCATATGTGGTATGTCCGTCCTGATCCTAACTCCCACTGTGCTCCTCATGCGCTACCTGCTGCACGCGTTACCGTTACGCCAGGTCTGCTGCGCGATTTGGGTCGCTCAAGCCGTACTGCATCTTCATCGGCAACTCCACCTCCCCGGCGTACCGCTGGCTGGTGGAGATGAACGTGACGATGATCCGCCACGTCCCCGAGTGGAAGGACCAGCTGGTCGCGCTGGCGCGCTCCAAGATGAAGGACAACATGCAGCACTCGCACCTGTACCGCACGCCCGACATGCTGGTGTCCACCTTCCAGCGTGTGGACCTGCCGGTAGTGCCCATCCTGGACCAGTACACGTGAGTGCCAGTGCCTGCAGTACTCACGTGTACTGCATGTGTACCGCAGGTTGAGTGAATGGCCATGCAACGGCGCATGTGGTGTGTTACGCAGGGATATCATAAGCACCACGATTGGCTGTATACACCGCCTTTGTGCAGGCTTGCTTGCTGTTTCCGTTCAGTCCTGCTGACACGGGTGCAAGTGGTCGTCGTGCACGTTACGCTTGCGTTCCATGCCTGCCGTGCTGTATTTGCGTCAGGATCATGCGGATTTGAGTTCCTGTCGCGTGCCCACCAACCTCACCAAGCAGTGGAGCAGCACAAATGCATATGATTACTGCTGAGTTGCCTCGCCCAACTGTTGTGCCTATTGCCCCGCTGCAGGTACGTGTTGTACACGGATGCGGATGTGTACTTCAGGAGGCCCATTCGCTTGTACGACTTTGGTGAGCACTTGTACTACTGTACTGCCGTACTGCCTAGCAACAGGTTCCATGATTGACCCGCACCCGCCATCATCAGTACAGACCTGTCATGCAAAAGGGGCATCTTGCCATGTGCATTGGCCTAGCAAGTAGCGAGACACGGTGCGCTGAACGCGTGCCGCAGGCCTGCCGTTGCCGCGGAGCGTGACCATGAGCTACGAGTTCTACAACATGTTCCCCTACAACGCCGGCATCATCCTCGCCAACCTACCCACGCTGAGGCGCAACTACAAGGTGGGGGCCCCGCATGTCAGCATGTTTTTTTAAAGTTGTTTGGTTCCCGTGGGGCCCTGTGTGTGTGTAAGCCCACGGGTGTGTTAGCGTGGGGCCATGCAGCGTGCATATGCATATAGGTAACGACTGCACCGGATGCTGGTGAGGTGTCTGGGCTGCATGCATGTGTAATCCCGCTTTTGTGTGTCCAACGGCGTTGCGTGTGCTGGCAGCGTGCCGTACTGTGGTGTAGCCAGATTGCTGTGGGGTACCGTGTACGCAGGCACGAGGCACGCATGCATCCCGACAAGTCCGTGGCAACCCGATGAATACCGGTATGCGTATGTGTTGTGGTGCTGGGGGTTGCTGTACTTGTCTTGCAACTTTCGCTTGCATGCAACTGCCGCTGGCTGGGTACGCAGGCGTTCATCGCCATGATGCTTGACAACACCCAGGGCCTGTACTACCCCAACTACGGACCCGCC
This sequence comes from Chlamydomonas asymmetrica, assembly GCA_001662385.1. NCBI lineage: Eukaryota > Viridiplantae > Chlorophyta > Chlorophyceae > Chlamydomonadales > Chlamydomonadaceae > Chlamydomonas > Chlamydomonas asymmetrica. Next base: position 23,490 of record BDDA01000151.1, on the reverse strand, counting down.
GACCAGGGCGCGTTCAACAAGGTGAGCACGGCGGGCCTTCCAGGAATTCCCTTTGGCTGTGGACACCCCTAGGGGTAGGTGTGTCCCAGGGGGCTATCGCTGGAACACACCTACACCTAGGGGTGTCCACAGGCAAAGGTTATCGTAGACGCGATGAAATGGTTCTGTGTATACGCATGAATACCCCGGGGGGGACTGGACTGGAGGCCCTCGCAAATCCATCCGAGTACGGCGTCCTACGCTTGGGTCTGCTAGCTGATGCTCTCCTCATTTGTGGTTGTCCGACAGTGTGTCACCACGCTGCAGCTCGTTGTGTATAGCGGTCCAGGGTCATGATGGCGCATCCTGCAAAACTGGTGTGTGTGGTTTGGCCATTTTGTGCATGGTAGTGTGGCATGCAGCAGCAGCAGCCATTTCAGGAGTCCTGCATGCATGCATGCGGCCACG
>BDDA01000151.1:0-22026 GCA_001662385.1 Chlamydomonas asymmetrica | reverse complement strand
GTTGCGCTGTGGCCCCCCCCCCCCCTGCAGTTCTATGAGAAGGACCTGCGTGGGCACATGATGAACCAGGCCTTCAACACCAAGCCCTACAATGACTTTGACCCCGCGTCCTTCTTGCTGCACTACCACGGACCCAAGGTGCGCTGCGCTGTGGTTGCGCTCAGCTTGCTCAGCACCAATGATGTATTGACGTGTGTGTAATTCAAAGGCTGTTGCGGGCCTGGCAGCAGCAGCTTGGAGTGTAGCAGCGTGGAAGGGATGGCGCTGTTGTGGCCAGCGCATTGCCTGAACTCTGCTTTCTGCCTGCTACGGCTGCCAATGCCCCTTGACCCTGGCGGTACCCCGCCATGTGGAGCGAACACATCCGGGGTGCATCACTGTACATGACTGCATGCATATGCGTGCGTGCGCCGTCTGTGCCATCTCCCTGCAGCCTCACGAGTATGTCAAGTACCTCGCCAACGGCACCTGCGACTTCTACTTCGTGTGCGAGCAGGCCTTCCTCAAGTGAGTGACGGTCCCGGGGGTGGGGTGGGGGGGAGGGTGGGGAGGGGGTCAAGATAGGGGTGTTGAAGGTCGGTAGGCACACCGGGTCACCATATGCACCTGGGCCCGACGCTAGTCTGCAGGGGTGCGAATGCCCCACAAGGAAAAGCGGAGTGCTCCATAACTCCACTGCTCGTCATGGGAGGGGCGTGTGTGGTCTGGACTGGCAACGGCAATGGCAATCCTGTTGTAATGGTGCAATTCCAGGCATAGGGAATAGGAGGAATGAGCCGCTAGCTTGTGGGGCTCGTTGAGGCCATCCCTCCCCGGTTCCCCTTCACCTGCTACGCCGCAACGCTCCTGGTGGCTGCAGGGCGTTGTGTCAGTACGCGCCTGAGTGGGGGCAGTACATCCCGGAGGAGCCTGTAGCGACACGCCTCACGGATGCCTGCTCATGGCTAGCCAACCCCACCATCGTGAGTTCAGCACGGTCACCGTTGACGCTATTATCCGGCATGCACCTTGCCATTGATCTGCGTTCAGCTGCCAGTCGTTGTTGACCCTTATCTTGTTTTTCCCTGCGTGTGGCCTGTCGTTGCTTCCATGCGGGCTCGCGCCGCTATGGTGCTCACGCAGTGGGTGCCTCCCTCCTGACCACCCACCCACCCACCCACCCACCACACCCAAAGACACTTTTGCACACGTACACTCGTGTCAACATGACAAGCTGACAAAGCCCGCTTGATTTTGTTTGTCTCCCAAGCACCAAGTGTGATCCCTCCCCCACTCCTACGCACATGCGCACACAACACACAATTACCCTTGCCTGTCGGCTGTCGCGCACCACGTCTTCATTGTCAACAGGTGGAGGTGTTCAAGAAGAAGTGGGGGCTGGTGGCTGCCAAGGAGGCTGTGCCGGAAGACAAGAAGAAAGCCTTCGTGCACGTACGTTGATGTGGCGGCGAAGCACTGCGCCTTGCATGATGCTTGTACTCCAGCATCCTGCTTGCAAACGACACCCTCAGCGGCCGTGAGCCCACCCAACATCAACCCGCCTGTGCCAGCCGTCGGTCCTTCCAGACAGCCATATATTGGTCGCCTATTGCATGTTGACGCCGCTGCCGTTGCTGCTGCCGCTGCTGCTGTGCGCTGCCCACCTCTGTGTCCGTGTGCTTGCCACCGCTGCCGATGCAGGCCGACGACTTCCGGGCGCGCGAAAACCACGAACAGAAGCCGCAAGACCTTGGGCAAGCCGCGAATAACCAGCAGCAGCAGCAGGCACAAGCACAGACCAAGAAATGAGGCAACACTTCAAATGCGTAGCAAAGGGTGTTGCAATTTGCGATGATGGGTGTGAGCTGTGAAGCGGTAGCGCTTAAGCAGGCTGCTGTGACTAAGCGCTGTCATGCCGGCAAGCCAAGGTGCGCATGCAAGTGAGCCAGCGGGGCCCGCAGCAGACTGTCGCGGCCATGCATGCATACGGCCAGCGTCAGCATGACCTACAGTGCTACACTGAGCCATGCGCTTTTCTCCTGCCAACAACCGCAGTACACAAGTGACCTCCTTCCTGCACCTGGCAACGCAACCCACCCAAGATGGTGACCTGGTTCCACCCGCCATATGCTTTTGCCTGGGCAGTTTTTGCGCGTTGCTTTTCTTGAGTGATCCTGACTGCTGGAACAATCTCCTACTCGGTTGCAGCTGCCAAGCGCTGCTTTTTTGGCCACAAACATCGAGCATTCTGCATTGCAAGAGCGTAGTTTTACTAGATCGTAACTGTAACCTATCCTCGTTATCAGATCCTGTCAAGCTCCCTGGCGGGCGCCTGCTGGCGCTTGCAACGACGACCTCCTCCGCCAGCAGCATGTGCAGGGGGCAGCTATGCCCACCCCTCCAATCCACTGACACTGACACACATCTCCCAACGCCAGCCGCCAATGCTGTCCCCGTGCTGTGAACCCGCTGCGGGTCAACGCCGTACCATGTAGAGCTCAACGTCAGCTTGTCCCCTCAACGACCATGCACGATGTGTGCGTATCCACATTCCACAGCAAAGCAACCCCGAGTCCTACACCACAGCACATTTCGCTGCCTCGTACCTGCATGCAGCAACGAGCATGGAATGAACGCGACCCTAGTTCGCATTCAATTACAGGACAGGTGGATCGGCCACCATCATATTACTGCTGGGAAATGGTTGCACCCAGGTTGCACCTGCAGGTGCTGAGCATCTGAGCCGCATGGCGCACGGGGTCATCAAGCGGACAAATGCACCAATCATCAAGCGAACAAACGCACAGGCAGGCCTGGCGGCGGATCGCGCAAGGCATGCAGAGTCAGTGGGACATACTTCACCCCCCCCCACGATCATCTTGCACCATGGCCGATGACTCACACCAACTTCGTTGTGGCACACGGAGGATGGGACACAAGGCTTCAGCAGTGAAGGTAAGAAAGCACGAGTGCGCAACAAGAAAAATTAGATGACCGCACCAAGGCAATGGCATAAGCAGATTGGAGCGACCAGATTGGGGTACGGCAGTCCCGGCCCCAGGACTGCCGTATGTACGTTGAGCAGTTTGCGTACCTGTCTATCAGGCAGCTATAGCAGATATGAATGCAGGCACAACGATTGAGGAATTCACACACGCAAGGAATGGATGCACAGCGGCCTAGGGGAACAGTATTCGCCAACCACTGAACCCACAGTGCCTGGCTTTCGAGTCAGGGGCCATGCACACGTACATAATGCTGTTGAGCTTGAAACAGCTGAGCAGGCAAGCCTCACAGCCGCACAACAAAAACAGAAGAGCATAGGAAAAGTGAAAATCCCTTGAAATATGCTGGCGGCAGCAGTGGCCTTAGAGCGGAACCAAGCATGAACAGACAAGGGGCCGGCAGTTGCCGTTTCAAGTTCGTGGCGATGCATCCGCTGACACCGTCGCACACCCCGACAGCAGCAAAGCCGGCAGCACACGAAGGACAGCGTGCCTGTGCAGACTACGCACGGTAGCTCAGCTGTAGGGCCCAGACCATAAATAGTGGGGAGGACATATTGCGCGTGAGCGCAAGACTCCCCAGGCTACAGGCAAAAAACATCGCGGCGGCTGGGTTGTTGGACACAACCAAGCCTGTGCAGCGATGAGAGAATAAAACAATAGGCAAGTCTCCGCACCCCTCGCCTGTCCAAGCTCACCGCATCACATTTCACCAGTTGCGAAAGCAACACCACGGCAGTAAATTCCGCGCGTTAGACACCAAGGATGGTAGAGCAGTTTGTGCGGACACTAACCTCAGGGAACCGCACCAGCACAGGTGCTATTAATGCCAGTAGTGGTCGCAGCTGTCTCATCGTCAAACCCAGTCGTGGGAGGGATGAGCAGCCTTGCAAGCATGCATGCATTGCATGCGCCGCGCATGCAGGCAACCCACAAATCAACACCAAGAATGCAGATACTCACTGTGTGCATGCAAGCGCATGGACACAGAAATAAAACAAAAGCGCAGTGACGATGCCCACAGGCAGCAATTGCTTGAGCATTTGCTTACTGTGCGGCAATAAACCATTCAAGTTTGCTTACGTAGGAGAGCACTGTGCAAGATCGTGGCGGTTTGGGAGCACGCCGCACGCCCTGAGACAGGCTTGGTGAAATGCATGGTGGACTTGTAGTTACGCTCACGCGCAGATTCCAGTCTGTCATTGGGCCATGCCTGACCAGCAGGCCGCACCATGAGCACCGCAGCTGGGCACGAATTATGCAGCATAAGGCAAGGCCGTTGTTAGGCAAGAGACAGGCCTTTGTTGAGCAGTGTAAGCCGAAAAGAGTGTAGGGCTGGTCTTAGCAGATGAACACAGCCAAATGCCCAGCGAACGCAAACGACTGAGGAAAACGAAAAGGGCGGCCGAGCAGTTGACGGCGTCGTGAGGGTAGGACAATGGCAGGCGGGCGATGCACCAAGCCGGTAACATCGTAGCACGCAATGCGTGCACCAAGCCACACCTGTTGCACGCACACGCGCCTGTTGCACCACATCACCTGTTGCTCCCTGAATGTGCCAATAGCTTAGCACCACCGTCGTCATTACCGGTCCAGGGCGGGTTGCAACTCACGAGCGCAGTTCGCCAATGCTGGGAACAATCCTAACCGCAACATTGGTCGATCAAGGTTCCATACGATAGCGCTGAGGTCAACGCATGAAAGTATGAGGCTCTTTCACTTGAGAGACCCACACACACAACACTTTTGTATGCGTGATGGACACGACGATTGCTTATCAATCGCTGACAGTAATTCACGATCGGTGAAGGACTGCCCCAAGCAGCAGTTGGCAGGTTCAACCGCAGTGCAACACAGCATGACGTGTACGCATGGATCGTGCCTCATCATTGCTGTTTGCATAATGGCAATCGTGCTGCTAGCGGAGGGTGCTGCACCCCGATTCGGCTCAAGGACTGCCTGCCCAAGGCATGCGCATTTGAGAGTGGTGGGGCAGGGTAACGAGGCAAACCGAGCACCCTGCCGGCACCCTGCTCTGGGTGCCATTCTGTGGGCGCATGGTTTTGCGCATGCCGGAGTGACGCACCGACTGCTGCATCAGCAAGCGGAGATCAGGCTGGGGCCGGCAATGCACGCGTACTGCTGCTGCCGCGGCTGTGTGGATAGCACCTGACCTGCCCTGCAGGACAGCCGCCGAGCTGGCACCCGCCAGCCGGGCTTAGCTTCAGGTCAAGCGTCCGGCGCTCTGCATGGCTGAACTGCCGTCGAACAGGTCGTGCATCAGCACCTGTAGCTCGGTTTCGGACCCGCCTGGGGCCGCTGCGCCTTGCTGCATGCGGGCAGCCAGCGCTGCTGTGCCTGCCTGCGCGCCGTCCGGCGACTGCAACGTGAGGATGCGGGTGGTCAGCGCCTGCTGCTCCTGCAGCAGCTGCTGCAGCTGTAGCTGCTGCTGCTGCGACAGCTGGCCTACGTGGAGTCCGTTAGCAGCCCTGTGTGCCTGGCTGGGCTGACGGGCAGCTGATGCCATTCCTGCCTGCTGCTGCTGCTGCTGCTGGTGCGGCGGCGGCAGCTGCACCGTGATGACATTGCCTGCCCCTGGGGCCAGGCTGAGCAGCGCGCCGCCTGCCTGCTGCATCAGGCCGCCGCCGCCCAGCCCGCCAGCGCCCTGCTGCTGCTGCTGCGCCAACAGCAAACAGCGCACACGCTGGGTCGATTGACACAAGCAATGCACATTGGCCGCTAATGCCCTGGTCAAGCACATGATACAAATCACCACTGGACGCTTTGCTCAGATGCGGGTGTAGCAGCAGCGCTGGGTTGCACAACCGCGCACTACATGCCCCCACTAGTTTCCCTCGCAACTCGATAGATTGCACGAGGAGGTGGCTATGCAATGAGCGCCCAGGACAAGCTGCGCTTCCCGGGACAGGGGATACGCAAGCTGCACACTCCAAATTTTCAATGCGTACCTGCCTCAACAGCGCAAGCGCGTCTACCATCTCCGTGCGCCCGTTGCCCAGAGTAACATTGATGAAATTACCGTTGCTGGGATTCCTGCTGCACACATTGGGCCCAGCAGCTGCACGCATGGCGGATGCGTCGTGCACCGAGAACATGCTCTCCAACCCAGCAGGTGCGACTGCAAGGGGGAGGTTCAGCTGGATCCGGGCAGCAGCGCCTGTGTCGGCCGGCGGCGGCGGCATCCCCCCTCCTGCTGGGGCACTGCCTGCCGCAGAAATGGTGAGCAAGCCTTGAGATGCCAGCTCCTGCAACTGTTGCAAGGTGAGCCCTCCACCCCCTGCACATGCACAAGTGGAAAGCAATGGCACCTCCCTCAACCTTGCATAAATCTATCGCCTTACCCCTTCTTGAAATTAGCGGTAGGCCTTTGGCAAACGGGCCGAGTGCAAACAACAACAAGATAAGACACGTTGTTGAGGGTGCCGGGGGCGGCAGTGGCAGGACACCACATCAGGCTGCTGTAGATCCAGCGCACAGGCTATGCATGGCCGTGCGCACTGTGTTTTCACTGTGTTTCGAGGGACTTGCAATGCTCAGCATCTGGGTGCGAGGATATGCACCCACCTTGCAGTTGCACCTGCACCTGCTGGGGCTGGGGCTGGAACTGCGCTTGGAACTGCGCCTGCAGCAACTGCTGTTGGTGTTGCTGCTGCTGCTGCTGCTGCTGCTGCTGGTGCGCTGCCTGCGCCTGCTGGTGCTGTTGCAGCTGCAACGCCAAGCCGCCGATGTCTCCGAGGCCCGCCAACTCCTGCAGCAGACGAGCGCCGCTGCCCGCGCCACCCCCACCTCCCCGCATGGCCCCGCCGCCCAGAAACTGCACGTCCCCAACCGCTGACGCAGCGCCGCCGCCCATGCCGAGGCCGGGTCCAGCCCTCAATTGCACCGACAGCGCTCCGCCGGCTGACTGCTGCTGCTGCTGTGGAGCTAACGTGCCGTCTGGTAGTTGCAGGTACAGCCCGCCACCCGCTGCGCCAGCCAGGTCCAGGTGGGTGAGGCCGCGGAGAGTGCCCATGCCGGCCAAACCCTGCAACGAGATCTGCCGCCCGCCCAGCAGCGCCCCCAGCTGCGCCTGCTGCTGCGCCGACAATGCACCTGCCAGGGTTGATGCCGAGAGCCCGGCGGCATTGCCGCCTGCCAGCGGCAGGTTCTGCAGCGCGGCTGCGGCGTCCACACTGAGGCTGATATGGGTCGGCAGACGGCCCTGGAATGCGGCTGCTGCGTTGACGGGAGATGTGCCCTGCATGAACGAAACATGGCATGGGTGACGGCCGCGCGTGCTACCCTGCTTCAACACCTCACGGTGTTTGAGGAGCAATACTGCATGAGCCAACATCCGGATGATGCAGTATGGATGTCGTGTGCCAGGTACAAGCCCAGCATCGCACCATGGCTGCACCCGCTTGTGCAGCGGGACAAGCCACCAGCGGTATTCACAGCGCACCCCAGTGGTGGCCAACAGTGCCACTGGCAAAGCCCGTGCTGTGCCAGGCACCTTCAGCAGTGCATGAGTCAGCATGCTACACCGGTACGCTGCTACCTCTTTGACGTACCTCTCCCAGCACCACCTCCCGCTGCTGCTGCAGCTGCTGCGGCTGGTGGAAGCCTGACGACGCAGTGCCGCCGCCGCCGGCCCCGCCAGTCCCCGCACCGCCGCCACCACTGCCGCTGCCGGTCCGTTTCCTGGAGCCCGAGTGCTGCTGCCGAGCACGCCCTCCGGCATCACCCTGCATGCCGCACCACAACAGATGTGTGCAAGGTTTGCATCTTTCAACTGTGCAAGCGTGTCTCCCCACGGCCCCGCGCGAAACAAGACGATTGTCTGAACCTCTAGGATGCTGGCGTGTGCAATACCCTGGGCACTCGCTGCTGGTTGCCACTCACCCGCTGCTTCCGGACGCCTGCCGGCTGTTGCACGCTGAGGCCGGGCTTGCGCATCGGGCTGCCACGGACCGCGCCGCGCGGTGCGCTTTTGCCAGTGCCAGCGCCCTGATCCGTCGCTTCATCATAATCATCGTCATCATCATCATCATCGTCCGCCATGTCCTCTCCACCGCGATTACCGCCGTCGTCGTCATCGCTGCCGCTCTCCCCCCGCGCATCGCCGCCGTCGCTGCTGCGCATGTTGGTCCCGCTGCCCTCGCCCTGCTGCTGCGGCTCCTCCCCCTGGGGCGCCATGATGCCGGCCTGCGGGTCAGAGACCTCCCGCAGCTGCGGGCGCGGCTGCAGGACACGCCCGCCCGGCGCTCCGCCGCGCACCCCGTCCCGGGACTTTTTGGCACGGCGGCGCACGCGGTTCTGCATCAGCTTCTTGTTGCATGTCCTGCGGCAGCACATGCACACAACATCGTCAGCATGAGCATGAGCATGATTTTGGGAATTGAGGAATGTGGGCACACCTACGCATGGACGCATAGCATTCTGTGCCCACTCCCCGTGCATGCCGGATGCCTTGCAGGTGTACAAAGCTCGCACTCGTCCTCCCTGACACACGCACGCACGGCCGCACACTGCACAAACCCTCCATAAGTCGGTCGTAAACGACTTGCCCTGCACACCGATGATCACTCATGCCAACACAAACACCAACACCAACACGCTGCGCGCTCCTCCCCGCGTGTCATCATGATCGCTATGCTCATCCACGAGTAGCCCGATCGGCCAAGTTATGTGAGGTCAGTCAATAAATCACGCTGCTTGCAGTGCTCAGGGCTGCTTCGCTGCTTCTTGCCCCCTACCCACCGTCTTGTGCCCTCGAACTCTGAAATCGGCTCAAACTTGGAGCACTGGTCGCAGAAGCGCACGCGCTGGCCCTCGATCGCAAGCTCCGTGGCCCTCAGGTGCTGCTCGCACACGCGGTAGCGCTGGAAGTAGCGCCTGCAGGCCGACAGGTCCACGGGACACCCGGCAACCTACACATCCAAGAGGCAGGGCACACCACGCGATGACTTCGCGGGGCAGGTAAAAACAGTGCCGCAATCGCTTCAGCAGGTTGAGCTCGTGCTATGCCTTGAGGGTGACGGTGCGCGGTGATGCCAACCCGCATGCCTGTCAAGTTCCGCACACAGCTGGCAACACCGCCATGCTGTGGGTGGACTGATGGTCATGAGGGTGGATGATTGAATTGTGGCCATGCATACAGCGGCACACGCGCCTGCAACCTGCCAAGTTCCTCCCATAGCAGCACCGCATGGGAGGCAAGCTGGCCCCAGGGCACCACCCCCACCACCCCAGGACAGCCGTGGTGGTCCTCACAGGTGGCTGCTGAGGCGCGTGAGCAACCCCTAACTTGTTGTGTTAACTTGTTGTGTGTCTGAGGTTTTGCGGGTGAGCCTGTGCCATGAACAGGTGTTGAGCGTGTTACGCAGGCTGGCCAGGCCTGGCAAACCGTGAGCTGGCTTGATCAGTGTCACGCCGTGACCAGTGTCCAGGCTGCAGGGGGGGTGCCAGGCTTTAGAGGGGGGGGGGGTGCGGGTCAATACCCACATGCCCTGGGCCCGCACTTCCCCCAGCGGGCAGGGGTAGGCGGCGCTGCTGCACGGATCTGGCAGGGTGCCTGGGACGGTCAGGGTGAGAAGGCGCGCAGGGACAAAGCTGCACCTGCTGCACCTGCTAGGTCAGACAAGGTTTTTCACCACCCCACGCCCACACCTTGTGTGTGGGGTTGCCCTCACTGAGCCCCAGGTGCGCTTGGCGCTAACAAGGCTAGGCTGGTCTGGTCCTTGCGCAGAGGTCATGCAGTTCAGCAGTCCAATGGCACGACCTTGCAACTTGCTGGTCCTGGCACGACCACCAGCGGACAGTCACTTCACCGGCGTGAACTGCAGGCAGTCACTTCGCTGTGCAGGCCGGCGTGTTGGATGGAAAGCAGCAAGGCCAAAGGCCACATACTCAGGCGAAAGGCCCCAGGGCTGCCTGTGTGGGGCGGCATGCCGCCCCACTGGGCAGGGCAGCACAAGTCCCGGGTACAAGTATAAAGAAAGAAGGGCCGCACTGAAACAGTATGCAACCGGTAGGCCCGCCGGATGGGAGGAATACTTGCTCCCTGGCCAAAAGTTGTTGCTTCCGTGCCTATGCCACTGCCCTGGAAACATGACACCACACCACTTGCCCTGTGCCAACAGAAAAGGCTCTGTTGTACCCAGTCGCTGGAAAAGGGACACGGCGGGGTCCCACAGACAGGAGCAGACTATGGCACACAGTCTGGCAGGACAGCAGCAAGGGCCCCTCGCTGCAGTGGTGACCAGCATGTAAACACACCATCCCTCTGTCTGTGCCCTGGCAGGCCGCTCTGGGCTCAGACAGTGTGGGCTGTACCGTGAAGATAGACAGCCAGGGCAGGCAACCGAACACTTATTCTGGTGCTTTCCTTGTGCCCGGGTACTCCCTACGCAGCAGCTTTAGAGAAACCCTGCTGGTGAATACAGCTGCTGTCAAAGCAAAGGCACCCGGACCAGCCCAAAATCAACAGTCGTGGGCAGGGAGTCTCTGCCGGCAATGGCTCCACTGCCACAAGCCACCAAGTTCTCAGTCCCGCTCGATGAACGGCATACCATGTACCCTTGAACGCGAACAAAGGCCAGCACCACTCAAGATTACAACTTCTCACCACTGGCCGGCGAGCCGGGCTTGGACTGACCTGACATGACACTGCTCGGGTTTCGTTCCAACTCATATGTGGACGCGGGGTCGACCCAACTGGCCGACTCGTCGTGGTCACACCCAATCGCTGGCGGACTGTCCACGGGGCTGGACAACGTCAGAAGCAAACATGGCTCCACATTTGTCGCTCCGCTCCGCTCACTCGTCAAGCGGCGTGTCCGGAGCCCCAACCTCGGCACGTCCAGTTTAACACAGTGTCGTCAAGCACGCATCGCGAAGGGGGCAGAGTCAACGAGTTGGCCTCACGGCCAAAACACTAAAACACTTTAGATAGAACTGTAACTCGACGCCTACTGACAATCTATGTTGGGCTCCTCCAGAGCAGCAACCAGGATCAAATAGGGTGCGTGTAGGTGGGCAGGGGACGCCAGCTGACTTAAACGGAGAGAGTATTCTGCCAAATTTCAGACTGCCGTTAATTGAAGGCCTAAGCATGAGCACGAGAGCAATTCGAAGTGGCACCCACTCTGTAGCCAACACGTTTTTGTATATGTCTGTTCGGCGACGTTTGTTGCGCTTGACGCTCCTGCGCATCTTCGCGCCCATTTGCACAGGAGCCCGTTTTCCAACGGCTGGAAAACCCAAGTGCAGCTTCTTGCGGTGTTATGGTGTGCCGCGCCTCGCTGAGCGAATTGTAAACGACCAGTGCTGATTTTCAATCGAGAAACCCCACAGCGCCCGCGACTGGGTTCACTGCCGTGCAAGGCAGGACACCCGTTGTGTTGATCCCGCACCCCGCGCAATGTGTTGGGGGCCAGCATGACGTCACTAGTGGCTGAGAAACTATCATGGGGGACATGCCAGCGCGGAAGGAAAGGGAGCAGGCTTGGTTTCAATGTGGTACTACTGTGGTGAACCTGAGTTTTCCCACACTGTGTTCAGTGCTCCCACCACTGTTCAGAGTATTACGCCTTCCCACACAGCAAAGTGAGACTGTGCCCATGTAGGTTTTTGAATTGTCTTTTTGATAAGCAGCCCCAGTGTACTTCAGTTCAGTTCAATTTAGTTCCCCATTGGCGTGCGGTACGGTTCCCGCTGGAATCCCTCAGGCTTGCAGTCTGAATCAGCGGCCAAGATGTTGGCTCACTCCCTGTGGGTAGAGTTACCGTTAGATCTGCTCCTGATGCAAGCTGGATTGAGTCAAAGCACACGTGCACAAGCACTCGTGCGCCGCTCACGTGGATTTGCATCAACGTTGCCTGTAGGTTCCTTGTTTACTTACGATGCCCCAGTCCCCATCACTCTGTGCCTTTTATAGCCCTGGCCTGATGTTTTGACGGGAGTGTTTGTGTGATGTGACCCTCCTTGACCATGTGGCCTTGCACAACTGTGCAGAGCTTCAGAACAGGGCAACGGCCCCTGTCACAAATGGCAGCTGTTAGCAGTCCAAGCGGTCCGAGTGGCTCAGTGCCGGCCCCGCCGCTGGCATCGCCAGATGAAACAAAGGTCCTGCCGTGGTTGAAGCGTGGCAACGACGTGATCACTGACCCAGTAGGACTCAAGGGCTTGCTTTGGCCTTACTCCCTGGCACCAGTTATATGGGCAGCACAGACCGTGCAGCTGGCACTCCTGTGGTTGAGCAGGTAGGTATAAAGCATTGGTCTGGTGCCTGCGCACTTTCGCTCTCTGAGGGTCCAATTGCAAAGTGCGATCAATCTGACACTTGTACCTGGCCTGCACTGGCTCAGGCCACGAGCGTTCTTTTCGCAGGACGCAGGACGAGCGACGAAGCAGCTACCTACCGATGAGACCCTGGGCAAACTGGGTCTTGCTGGCCTGCAACATGAGGACCTGCTCGTGAACGGTACGAGGTGAGTGGGGTGACGGTGGCTTGCGCCAACAGAGTGCACTGAGGCCATCCCATTGTCAGCATTCATGCAGTGCGGAGCACTTGCCCTGGCTGGTGCCAACAGTCAGCTTTGTCAGCAGTGACAAGCACACAGGGTGTTTCCGAGACCACATTCTAAACCAACTGGTGTCGCCTTGAACGTCACGCTGGCTGCATGCTGTGTCCTTTGGTCGGCAGAGCCACAAGAAGCTGTTGCTGTTCATCCACGGGTTCCCTGAGCTGTGGTGAGTGTCGTGTGTGTGTGCAGCAGTCAAGTGGTTAGTGGTCACCTTGCCTATGCATGCAGCCATACATGGCGTGGCAGCAACAGAGCCCTGCAGATTAAAACGCAGCAGCACTTTTGACAATGCCTGGCCACTGCATATCAGTCGACTTGTGGAAAAGCCATGAAAAACCCGTCGATCACGTGCGCAACGGTTGCCAAGAAAAGCGGTGTGCGTGCTCAGACCTGGTGCGTGATGGTCCTGGTCACACCCTGTCACGCGTGTTCACTGGTATTGTTTGCACCGTGGACCTCAAAAGCACGCCGCACGCAAGTATCCCCGCACGGCGCGAGTGGTTTCCCCTGCTGCCGGTATGGGCGTGCAGGTACAGCTGGCGGCACCAGCTGGCGGACCTAAAGGACGAATACGAGGTGGTGGCGCTGGACCTGAGGGGCTACGGCACCAGCGACAAGCCGCAAGTGAGCGCGTGCCACCTTGCGATGCACCCTGCACATAGCCTCGCAGGGTGTGTGCGCGTACGCACCCGGGCCCGCACCACCAATATGCTGCCCATGTTTCATGGTGTGCGTCCACCTCCTGCTCCAGTCAAGTAACAGTTAATGGCTTGATCGATCGATCTGGTGTTTCACACGGCTGTAGTGTGTATCTTGTGATAGACAGACGACCACACAACCACACAACCACAAAGCACAGCAGCAGCAGCATGGGGCATGCGAAGCACCGCTCGGCAGCAACGGTAGCCCACAAGCATGGCCTTGTCGCGAGTCACTCCCTGAGCCTGTGTGGTGGGTCTACCTTTACGCCGCGCGCGTGCAGGCCTGGACCGCGTACACGCTGCCCACGCTGTGCGCGGACGTGGCGGCGGCGGTGAGGGCTCTGGGGCGGGAGTCGGCTACGCTGGTTGCGCACGACTGGGGTGGTGTCATCGCGTGGTCTGTGGCGGCAGCGTACCCTCAGGTGAGCGGCAGCGAGCGCTGAGCGCAAGGCGGCGTGCGGAGGTGTATGGCGGCGGGTGACGCACGTGTGCGAGGAAGGGACACGGCGGTGTGCAGGGTGCCACCCCTCACATAGCTGCGAGTGGGAGTTTGCTGCCAGATCTTCAGGATTTCGCGTACGCATCTGAGCGTCTGGCGCTGCAAGCCTGCCCCCTCCATACTGTGGGCACCATGTGCTGCAGCAGTGACAGCGGCACCCAACAGCGCTTATCCTAGGGCAAGACACAACTGCCTTGGGTTGGGACGGCCGAACATGCTTTGTCACACAAGGATACGAGCGCGCACTTGTGGTTTGAAGGATGGCCAATCACTGCATGCCCTTCCTAGACTATCCTTCTTCATGACTCACTCTCTGATCGCCTGTTCATGTCGACCGCCTGCTGCAGGTTGTTGTGCGGCTGGTGGTGCTGGCGGCGCCACCCGTGCCACTCTTTAAAGCCAACCTGACGCCTGCGCAGAGCGCGCGTTCATGGTACTTCCTGCTGTTCCTGGTAGGCGGCGCTGGGTGATAACGTTAGCGATAGACAGCAATGGTGGGCAGCGGAGGTTGAATGGCTATGACATGATCTCATGACAAGACCCACATGTGATCAGATTCAAGGGGGATTCAGGGGGCATTCAACCGCATGACTGTGTCGGGGGCATGAGGGGGCAACAGCATGCTGCGCACTCCTGCATGGGGACTTTGGCAATCTATGTGTCAATCGCTGCTTGCATCTGTGCAGCTCGATACATGATGATGCTGTTGCCAAGGGAATACCCCACAGAAGCTATTGGCCGTCTGCCACACTGATGCGATGCATTTACACGTGTGGGAAGCACATATGGTGTCCTGTCAGTATGCGCATTGTCGCACCACTCATCCCAATGCAGCACAGTGCAATGTGCCGTGCAACGGTGTGTGATCATGTGGTCGCAGGGGCCAATCCTGCCCTGGCTGCTGTTCACCAACACCGATGCTGAGCTAATGGGTGAGCGAAATAGGACATTTAAGGAGGGGCTGTTCAGCTATGGCAATACTCTAACAGTACCGCACTGACCACCCTGTGCAGGACCGGAGCTGCTGCCATGAACGGGTCTGCATGTTTTGAGTGTACCAGCGTTGGGTGTGCTGCATTGGTGCGTGTATGCAACGATGTGTATACGGGTTGAGCGTGTGCTTCCACAGCAAATGCACAAACTTTTGCAGTTTGTGAGTTTAGTACCTTGAGCGCTGATTCCAGCCGAGTTCGCTTGCAAGGCTCTGTAGGCTTTCGTAGCCACTGCCTTGCCCCCATCACACGTTTCGCCCTTGCACTCGCTGTCCGGTGGTGAGGGGTGGGCGTTGTATGCAGCAGCGCTGTCGCTTGCATACTCACAAGGCAATGGCATCGCTCACAGCTCTATGTTGCCTCTCTGCCCCGATCCGCGACGTTTGAACGCCGCTGCCGCGTCTGCGCTGTGCTGTTGCACCAGGCAAGCTGTTCACCCCCGGGGCCACTCCAGGGTCCCCGTTTACGCCCGGCTGCATGACACCTGAGGATGCAGAGGTGTTCAAGCAGGTGAGCACTTTGGGGTGGCAAGGTGTGTGGCCGGGAGGAGGGAAGGAAAGTGAGTGGGCATCTTCATGGTGAACCTCCGTCGATACCCCGGGGTGTACCATTGAATGCCCTACCTGTAGCGTACACATTCTGTTCTGCCACACCCCCGATAACCAATAGAACCTGATGCCTGCAAGCACAGTGGGTGTGATAGTGGGATTGTGGGGACCAGAGGACGACCACGAAGGGAAGCCCAGCTGCAACACAAGTTACACAACCAAGATTGAGAGCTGAGGATAGCACGATTTGGGCTGGATGCATAGCACCTGAGCAGACGTGTTGCTGGCGGCCGCACTCACCAGCCTCTGCCAGAGCATGCACTTCCTGTACAGGATTACGCATTCACCTTCTCGTGTTCATGTTCTGCTGCAGGCTGCTCAGCGCCCCGGCGCCCTGGCCGCAGGGTTCAATTACTACCGCGCCTGGCAGCTGTACGACATCGGCGTGCCGGGCTTTGGATGGCCCAAAGGGGTAGGTCGTCGGCCAAGTGTGCTTCTCGCGTGTGTTGCTTGTACTCCGGGGCATGGAGGGCGTGGCGGGCTGGCAGTAGGGGCGCGATGTGCGTGTGAGTGGTATGTGGCGAACTGGGGGTGGCTGCACCGGCAGCTGTATGCAAGCGTAGCTTGCTTACTTTTTGTACTGTGCTGGCATGTGTGTGCGAACACATGGCTGGCTGGCTGGTTCAGTGTAACCGACAACAACAACAACAAGCTATGGGGCTTGCGTGCATGCAACGGATGCGCATCTGGCATCACCAGGGCAACGAGCTGCGCACCATGCATCGCCTCGCTTGTTTGCATGCCTTGTGCTCTGCACTTTCATGTCGTGTCCTCCTCCATGACTTCTGCTGCAAGTTCTGCTGCGTGGGGCCTTGAGATCGTGGCCTTGACCCTGAGAGGCTGGCGTGCCCCGCTGCCTGGTTGTGGGTGTCGCTGCTGCAGTTCTCCAAGCTGCTGTGCCAGCCGCTTGACGCCAACCTGCCTGTGCTGGTGGTGTGGGGCGAGAAGGACCACGCGCTGGGCCTGGAGCTCACCAACAGGCTGACTGAGGTGGGTGTCGTCCACTCATGACTGTTGAGTGGTGGAGGGGGGCTTGGGATTCAGTCAGCAGTGCTTTGCCTCCCTCCCTGGTGCATCATTGCAGTCGAGTGTTCCATCACGTCTTTTTTCAGTGGAGTAGGCCTGTTGTGTGTCTAGCGGAGTCTAGTAGAGAGTGCACCTGTGTAAACCACGGTTGACCTAGATAGCACCTGGGCACGCAGCTGGGCACGTAGGATTCCTGTAGAAGGACTACACCTTGAGAGTGCATTCAAGCAGGACGGCGCATCAGACGTACCTGCAGTTTGCACAGGCACCCAGCCGGCATCACAGGCTGATGGTTTCAGGAGTTGTCTGAGGGGCACTGGGTAGACGGCGGAATGGTTGGTTGTCAGCTAACCCTGCGTGCCTGCGTTTGGGGGGCAGTCTGCTGTGGCAAGCAGGATCCAGAGCGCACGCCCCAGTTCTTGAATATATACACGAGCTATGTTACGCAACACTGTAGCTGCCAGCCGTGGTCTGTGCTTGTTGGCAGCGTGGGCATGACCGCTGCTGGCTGCCGCTGGCCGCCATCACCCGGCATGCACCTGTTGGGGTGGCATTGAGCGCACACTTGCCCTCCCGTCCCCCCTCACTTTGCGTGAATAAATATCTCTTTGCTGTCTGCACACTATAGGCCACCGGCCTCAGGGACGATCGGCCTGCGGATGCCATTGGCTGGATGCGGACGCCATGATGTCTGCCATACCATCGCAGCGAATGTTGCATGTTGCGCATTTCACCCACCTGAGTGACCTGACGCATGCAGCACGTGTCGATACCGTGGGGGCGCTTGTCATGCTGATTCACCCGTGCGCTGCGCATGCGTGTCGTGCTGCCTGCGCTCTGCAGTACGCGCCCAAGGCTGAGCTGCACGTCGTCAAGGGCAGCAGCCACTGGGTGCAGCAGGACAAGGTGGAGGAGGTGAGGGCGCTGCTCAACACCTGGCTGGCAGCCAACCCGCCAAACTCGCCCGCGCCGATGGCCCGGATGTAGCCGGCAGCCGCTGGAGGTCAACAATTACACGCATGCACAACGCCTGCCGTGAGGTCACCGTACGGTCAACATCAAATCCACGAAACGTTGCGGCGCACATGATGCCTGCAGGAATGCGCACTTTGTAGGAACGTGTTGGCAGGCAGGGGCTTCGCCTGGACTCGTGGGTGCCATGTGGCTCTGTGAGCATTGCGCTCTTGCGCTCTGGGTGGTCCTGAGCACCATGGGAGCGGTCAGCATGCTTCATGGAGTCACGGACGCCGGGCATTCACACACCGCAGTGCAGCCGGAGACGTTACATGACCTGGAGCTCAACAACGTGGATGCAGGCGTCTGGTCCTTCGCTCATTGTCACCGTGCTGATTGCACATTCTCCGCTGTTCCGCTGCTTTTCATCCGTGTTGCGATCACTCAACTGTGTGCTGCAAGCGGGTTGGGGCAGGGGTTGAGTGCCATGCCTTAATGTGAACTTTGCTGGGTCCGAACCTGCCGCCTCTGATGGCTGGTGGAATGGCATGCGGCCTGAGCGGCAGCGTCCTACCCGGTGGCATCATGCACTGCATGCATGCATGCATACATATAGAAGGGCTGGGAACTGACTGCCACAGCACACAAGTACATATACCGTACATATACAGGTACATATGAACATGTACCGTAGCCATTTGGTGGCAACGGAGGCATTGAGGCTGCCATGCTCGACAGCACTCTGAGTGTCCGCACTCAGCAGCAGCAGGCACAGCAGTAGCAGTGTCAGCGGGTCTTGTATTGATAGCACATACGGTCATGCAAGTGACATACCAGTACATGGAGAGAATGCATCACACTGCCTCTGAGTAATCTTACTGCGGTGCTGACGGCGTGTTGAATTCTGCCCCAAACACTGTTCACACTTGAGGAGGGTGGGACAGCGTTTGCCCAGTTGAGGCCAACACACTCAACATACAGACCCTGCTGTGGTTTGGCCTGGGTTGTGGCATCACCTAAAAGTGATTTACCCAGTCGCATGTGCTGAGGCAGCGCCGTGCGTGTCTGCAATATGCTGCTGGGTCACAACCACTGCATTGTGAATTGTGCATGGCACTTGAATGTCCACACTGCTCTGACTTACGGGCCAAGTACCAGAACTTCATTCCCAATATTATGTTTCACGGTGAGCTCTCTGATGCCGCTGATGCAATGCAAAGGATCTGGTTTTGAATCAACCAGAACATGCTGGATACGTGGTTGCTCATCGCATCAACGAACTGTATCACGAAAGCCTGCTCGATGCTCATGTGCTGCACTGAGCCCCTGTGGCCCTCTAGCACACCGTGCGCCCAGGGTGGTGAGCCTCGCCTGGTCGCCTGGTCCTCATCTGGGGAGAGCATGGGGCGTTTGGCCGACACGCTCCTGATGTAACTCACTGTCAGTGCTCCGTCTGTTTGCGACAGCACTCGGCTCGTGTACTCTGTCCAACCCTTCACAACCTTTTTCCGCGTGCATGTGCAGGCCACTTGGGTGGTAATAGTGCATGCATGCGGGGCTGCATTCTCAAAACCAGCGGCGGTGAATCCGCAAGCGGGCATGCAACGTGCATGCAGAACGCAGCCACCACTTGCGCCTCTCAGATCAGCAATAGCGTTGTGATTGGATCACCTCGTTGGGTCTGCTTGTTCAATTCAAAGCATACCTTAGTGCACTTCCGACTGTGAGACGCGTTGCGGCTGCTGGCATTCCATGCAAAACCTACTGTGCGCCCCTACATGCTAATGCTAATGGCCTGTGCTTACGCCCATCTCAGCCTGTGCAGCGCCTCCAGAGGCACACTGAGGGCTTCTGACCGGAAATGAGTGCCTGCAGGATGCCTGCGACCAGAGCATGTGACGTAATCATTGACGAGTTGCTGGCTGCTGGCATGGCTGGTTGTGAGCACCCTTTGCAGCCTCCTGAGCAAGCCAGTGTGCGTGAGCGGTGACCAGGCAGCCTGCAAAACGCTCACGCGCATTTGCACGTCTCTCTCCTTACGCATGTGCATACGGTATGCAAACAGCACGGGCCCATGGGAATTACTCTGCGTGGCCCCAAGTGCGCCTCTCTGACACACTTGCATGGCGTAAGGCTCAAATGCCGTTGATACTGAGGCTGCATTGTGCTCAGTGCCAGTTGGCTGCACCCACACACAATCGTCAGCACCAGGTCACACCATGTATTGCCCAATTGTTCTTTCAGCGTTGTGCATCAGGTTGTGCATCCCATCGCTACTCATCCCTGCGAGCTGCATAACCGCAAGCCAGGGGGCAAAGGGGCACTGGCACTCACGAAGCGTTCGCTTAGGGAGGAAACATGGCTGTGCTGATGGCTGCGCCTTTGGAATGAATTTTACACACGACCCCAGCACGTGATGCACTACGTGATGGCTCATACAGTCATACCACATGCAAGAAACCAGCGACTGGGAACCAATATGACACATGTTGCCCTGCCGGCTCCATGTTCTGCATGCAAAGTGAGACCAATCCTCGATACACTAGCACAGTAGCAGCATCATACAGCACCGCGGCCAGTGCAGCTGCTTAGCCTTGAAGCGCCTGCATCGCCCACTTCTGTGCCCCATGGTGGACACAAACGAGCAAGCCCATCAGCCCAACCATTCACGCTTGAGACCAGCCACCCACCACTGCCATGCTGCCACCGGGGCGGGCGGCAGCTGCACCTGCGCCACAAAGCCGTCGATCCGCAATCACACGTCAGCGTGCTAAAGGTATCGCGCACGCAACCTTGCCAGGCCCCATCCAGCACACGAGGACACCTGTGGCAGTGATTAGTGAGTGCCAGGACCACCATGTGGTGATTTGCCACATATTGCTGCTGGCAGCAGCACCGACAGCAGCAATGTGGGGCTCGAGGTTAGCTGTGATGTAGAACCCAACAGTCGATAACGCATGCCGCCCGCAGATCGTCCTTGGCTGGAAGGATGGCCACCACCGACAGCAGGAATATGAACAGCATCACACATCCAGCAAGCCAGGCCAGGTGGCTGCACAGCGGCGTGCGTCGCCGTGAGGCCGGCGGGTAGCAATGGCAGTCGAGGAAATCATGGTCGCATAAAATTCAATGCCCCAAAGGCAGGAGTGCTGACAGCAACTGCAGCATCTATCACAGAGCGGCCGAATCGCCCTGGTCACAGCAGACGCTTGATGCGCCGAGCAGTCATATCAGCAGCGCGCAGGTAAGCACCACCGAGCCGGTAACGAAGGTCAGGCCCACGCACGCCATGCGCAGACAAGCTCACCTGCGGTTGACTGTCTCAATTGACTGTCTCGGTTGACAAGATATCCTACGTACGTGTGCATCTGCAAGGCGTTCGTCGCACTGGCGTTCTTCCACCTCACGGCCGTGTTGGCTTGCTTCCCCTTGTGTGCACCTGTGAGCGCTACCAGTCCTCAGGTAGATGGGAGTGTACACCACGACTAGAGGTTCAAGAAACTAAACTAATGTGAGACGGCCTCATTTAGATGTGATCCCACCTGTGACGGTCACCACAACCGTGGATGCAGCTGTCTGGTGTTAGCGTGCGTGGTGGTGCGCACCGCGCGTGCGACCGGGCGTTCTGCAAGGCAATGCTGGCGGCCGTCAGCATGGGCGGCACACCAGCATGGATGCGCGGGCGCTGGATGGCGGTGGTGCTTAGAGCCGCATGCGGGGACAGCGTCATGCGTCCAGCGCCAATGGTGTCAAGCGCGAACGGTGTCCCTCGCTCCATGTGCGATCTCATGGCAGGCGCCTGCCTCTTGCATGCAGGAAAGCCTGCTGGGAGGCGTACCTCCACCTCAGCAGCATCATTCCTGGTGCATGCGGGGAAACAGCTTGCACACCGACGCCCTGAGTGACACTGGTACCAGGTGATTTGGTTCCTACTCACCAGGTGGTGCTCCCATACATTGGGGAGGGATGCATGGGAACAACAGAGCAAGAACCTACCCGACCATGCCACGTGCTCCCAGCAAAGGCCAGCACGCGCACACTCCGGGGCACCAGCAGCGGGTGTGTGTGCGTGTGTGTGTAGGGGGGGCGCCACGACACACAGCAGCTGCAGAGCGCAAATGAATGACACGGTTTTACATCTTGCACACCAGTTCGCTGATCTGATCTGATTGGTTACAGTGTGGCGCCCTTGTTACCAAGAGCGGGAGACCTCCATGCAAGCATGCATGCACACATGGGAGCCCATGCCCAACGGGGGACACAGCAACAGCACCCCAACCACACCTCCACGCCAACAGCGGCGCCAAGGAAGCAAGTGACAAGAGGCAGCGCACACCGAGCAGCACAACAGGCACAACAGCAGAGCTGAGGCTGGCACCGACGGCAACAGGATCATGCTGCAGGCGCAACCACCGCAACCGGCAGCACACACAGGACTGGCAACACCCAGCGTCGGCACGCAGGCTGAACCGACGGTCCCCCCCGTAGGACAACGATCAAGAGGATCCGAGCCGGCACACAACGGCAAACCAGCAGGGTGTTCACAGAGCCCAGGAACTGCAGCGGGAACAGCAACGCGACATAGAGCCGGGTTCGGTGGCCCACATCACTCCCAGCGGCCCGGCAGGCACGCATGACAAGCGGCAGCTGCCAACAGCCCAGCGCGCAAGCCCCA
>BDDA01000150.1:150807-175495 GCA_001662385.1 Chlamydomonas asymmetrica | reverse complement strand
GGGGCGGGGGCAGGAGATCGGTACCGTGGGCAACAGACCATGAGCATAAGCCCGAATAGCGGTTCCTGGCCCGAGCGATGAATTTTAAGGTGGGCTGCACAGGTGGTGGTGCACCACGCAGCTTGTCGGGGCAGTGTTCCTGATTAAAATGCCTAACTTATGCTGCTCTGTGCGAATGGGCTGTTTGGCAAGAATGAAGTGCATTACTGCCCCATGCACGGCAATGTTCTCCAGGGAGGCCCGCACAAGCACCAAATACTCACCGGCTTTCCGGTCGGCTACGAAAATGAGGGCGAAGACAACCATGCCGATAAGATTCACGATCAGGTCCTGGCTGTTGCCCCATGGCAAGTCGAGCTCCGGACCCGCGCCCTGTTGCGGGCCACGACAGAGCAAACCACCAAGCAGCCAAGCGCAAAGGAGGCATTGTCAGTCAGTCACTTGGCGTGTCTGTTTATGACCTGCTGGTGGCACATCCCGCTGTACAACACCAGACGTGAAATTATTAAGGGCTCTCACATGTTGGGCAAGTGTTGCTCGTTGTAAGTTGTAACACCATGCAGTACACTGATCGTGCATGCAACCGCAATCGTGCATGCGGGCAAAGCCACACAAGTGAATGCTTACGAAACCACACACATGAATGCTGATGGGTAGATGGGACAGGCAGCATCATGGAATCATCGGTTGCATGCAGGCATACGCACTCGCGCTCGCACCATCCTGGGCACCAGGAGAGCCAGCTCACCTGTGCAAGGCGTGAGGCGGACAGAATCGACGCTATCAAGCACGACGACGCTGAGAACCCCCAGAACGCCAGCCTTACTGGACGCGGCAACAAGTACCTGGGGAGCATCACGCGCACAAAGGCAGCTGCAGTCAGTGCTCTCTTGTGCGTGCTCTCTCGTAATCCTTGTGCGTGCTCAATATCATCTACACATCTTGGCGTCCCATCGAAACAGCGGGAGTAGAAAGTCCGGCAATTGCCCTCACTCCAAGAAGTTCTTTGGGTCTCTGAGCTCATCCTCATAAGCTCTGAGCTTCTCCTTCTCTTTGTCTGGGTCTGCAGATGCCCGCACGCAAACCAGCACCAGTGCAATGTTGATTGTCAGCAACACGTTGACTGCCTGCTATGTTCGAGTGGCATAGGCTATGACAGCGTGGCAGGCACCAATTTTGCCTTACTTTCGGCACTGGCCACCACTCTCCAGCGTGTTTGTGTTAAGTGCTCTTGTTGAGGGGTGGTGAACCGCACCCCACGCGGATGTGTGGTGCTGACACCGCGAACGTCCCGCTGCAGGCGATGTCTGACCCTGGCCTGAACTTGCAGCATTATTACAGCAGGAGGCCCAACTGGAGATGGCAAGCAACTTCGTGCCCTGTTTTTGTTGTTGTTTCGTTTGGTTACAGACAAGGTGTCGAGCGATGAATGCGTGAACGGTGGTTCAACTGGTCAAGTGGGACGATACACATAGCGTGGAGGCGACGCATTCAGCTCAGAAAGCACACGAAGGATGATAATGAAGCCTAGATAGGGTGCAATTCTTGGCATCAGGATCGCAATGAATGTAATGAATGTAATGAATGTGCGGCGTTATTGGTCTCGAAAGTCTTTGACTGCATGCCTTATGGCGCTCATCGCCCTTGCTGCTGCTGCTTGCTGGCCAGGTAAGGCGTGCCTGACGGCCTGCCCCCGCTGCTCCCTGGACTGCCAGCAGCACCTGTGCCCCCGCCAAAGCCGCCCCCGGGACGCTTGCCCCCCCCGCCCCCTTCGCCAGGCGCCTCAACCGGCGCCCCAACAAGCATCTGTGCGAGCCCAGGCGCTGCCGACGCGCCATGATGATGCTGGTGGCTTGTCTGGCCCGTCCAGCTGGACGCTCTGCCTAGCGCTCGCGGCCCGCCGCCAGCCCCCCCTGCGGCGCTGCCGGGCGCGCCAGCCGTCCCGGCGCGACCGCTGTAGGACGCGTAGCTGCCAGGGCCGTGCGTGTAAAGCGCGCTGGTGCCGGGCAGAGCAGACGTTCCGAGGCTCGCCTGACGCAGCAAAGCAGCGGCGCGGTCGCTCGCTCCGCCGCCTGCTGCCACCCCGCCCCCGCCCCACCCCGTCCCACCGCCACCACCCGCTGACGACGACGAGGATGCTCCGGCGTGGCCGGATGGCCGCGCCATGGGCGCGCCGGTAAAGACCCAGCCGGCGGCGGCGGCGTCTGAGCGGGTGCGAGGCGTCGGGAAGGCCGCTCCAGGGGGGGGCAGCAGGCCGGTGAGGCCCTGCAGCCCGCGGCTGCGGCGCAGACCCGAGCCGTCCAACACCTCCATCACCTCCATCAGCTCACTCAGGTCCTCACCGGCACTGCTGGCAACCACCATACCGGCTCCGGAACCAACGCCAGTGACTCCAGTACCACCACCCGCGTCACGGTCCAATGCTGCTGACGCTGTTCCTTGCCGTGCAGTACTATGTGTAGGCACAAACGGAGGCCCATCGCCGTTCGGCCGGGCGCCGGAGCCCACACCTGCGCTATGGCCCGCACCAGAGCCACCCGTATGCTGCGGCAGCGCTTGATGCAGGGTGTCCAATGAACCTGGCGTGTCTGTGTCTGTGTCTGTGTTGCGCCGCAGCCGCGGCAGCGCATGGGCGGCGTCCGCCACCATCACGCCGTAATACGCAGAAGCAGCATCCGAACCCGAGGGCGTCCCCGCCCCACCACGCGGCCAGGTGTCGCCGCCCGTGTGATACCCCCCCTGTGCGCTGGTGCTGGCAACGCTGCGAATGGACGCCGCCAGAGCCTCCCCAGCGTGGCTTCCTGGCGCAGTTGAGTTGCCGGCAAGCCACGTCAGGGAGCGCCGAGAGAACGGGATGGTCGCCGCAAACGCGTGTGTTGCAGCCGACGTATGCGAGGCGTGCAGTGAGGGGGCGCCCCCGGCCACGGAAGTCTCCAGTGCCTTGACACGCCGCTGCAGGGTGCGTCGTTCCGTCGCCATGGCCTGCAGCATCTGCGCCACCAGCCCCCGCACGCGCGCCTGGCCTTGCTGCTGGTGCGGGGTGGACGAGGAGGCGAGGTGGGCCGGTGCGCTGGCGGCAGAAGCTGGGAAGGAGGCGTAGCTGGATGCGGAGGACATAGGCCGGGAGGGGCTGGGGGTGCGGGCTCCCTGCGGCATGAAGCGCGGTGCAAACCGCTCTCAGGGCCCGTCCAGGCGTGATGCGCAAACAGGACTAACAGCATGCGAATATGAGGAAGCAGCAACAGCTTGGCAACGCAAAATTCGTCAGCAGGACACCCCAGATACCAGTACGTCCGCTTTGTGCACATTGAGTACCGTATACCGGTATAGCAGCCGTGAGAAAACACGGGCTGAACAACTCAATTCGAGCATACCGTGCTGTCCGTGCGACCAACCTGTCGCGGCTGGGTGTTGCCTTCAGCGCCCGCGTGCTGCCAGGGCGCCAGCACCGCCAGGCGCGCCGCCTGCTCCTCCAGCGCCGCCAGGCGCCTGTGGCTCAGCCTGAACTCCAGCAGCGCCACCAGCAGGCAGCCCTCCAGCCACAGCAGCTCACCGCCTAGGCAGCGCTGCCACTGCAGCTGACCATTCGCCGCCGACACCCCCGCCGCAACGCCTGACCCCTCCCTTCCGTTTCCGCTCAAGACCTTTCGGGTCCCATCGCTGCTCCCTGAAGCTGCATTGTCATCATAAGGTTGCTGAGGACCGGCAGCAGCAGCAGCAGCAGCAGCAGCAGCAGTGGTGGCAGCAGCAGCAGCGGCCCGCAGGTCGTCAAGCAGTGGCGGGGGGCTGGCAGCGAGGTCTGCCTGGTGCGCCTGGTAGGCGTCAAACGCAGCCATCAGCGCGTCATGGTCAAGCGGGTGCAGCCGCACGCCCACCGCACCCTCCAGCTCCGCATACCCGCCGCTGCCGCTTTCGTCAGTGCCGCCGCCACCACCCCCATCACCCTCCACTGCTTCCCCGGGGCCCTTCCCACCGACAGCAGCGCCGTCCTCGACATCTGCGGCACTTCCTGGCTGGTGGCCGCTTGCTGACGCGGAAACGACAACTCCAGCTGCGGGTCGTGTGGTCTGTGCACCGCCCCCTGCCGCCTTGGTGGGTGTGGAGGTGGGGGTGGGGCCGTTACCCGACCGGGGTGTTCTAGTGTTAGGGGCGCTACCGGTGGGGGTGATGGTCTGCTGCGAGGACTCTAAGGGGCGCTTGCTGCGTGTGGTGGTAGCGGGTGTGCTGCTGGGGTGAGACGCCAGGAGGTCGAAATACCTGCAAGCAGGCGGAGGGACACGTATCAACGCTTGATTCCTCATTACGTTAATACCTAACAAGTCATTCACCGTACTTCATGCAACAATGTACACATCCAAGCTATATCCAGCGAGGTACCAGCCAGGCGGTGATAGGTTGCAGGATGCAACGTGAACGGCAGGCACGCATTGCGCAGACCTACATGCAGGGCATTCGCGGGAATGCACATGGAAGACGCACCCCACCAACCACCACAGCATACGAGGCGCAGCAGTTTCATTACGTTCATTACCCTGCTGCACCCACTGGCAACACATCTGTCGCATCACCGTGTGGCGAGCCTTGCCAACTTCCAGCACACCCTGCGGTGCTTGACTCACTTGTTGCGGAGCTGCTGTATAAGCTGCACTGCCGTGGCAGCGGCTTCGCACTGCCCTCCGCCCCGCGCATGCGCTGCAGCGGCCTGGGCGGTCGCCAGCGCTTGGCGCAGCCCGCTGACCTCCTCTTGAAGCGCCGCACACCTGCACAGGTAGGTGGACAGCCAAAATCAGTTCAGACTCTATAGCCAACCCACACCACATGTCCGGGGGTCGGCTGACAGCCTGACAGCGGCTGCTGAACTGTGACAAAGCTTCCACACAGGTCCTGTCAAGGACCTTGCTGAGCCAGAGCCAAATCATAAGAACCCGGCAGCGATTTCTCATGGTGTTGCATGCAGGTCGATGAAATGGTCAGCCATACACCATTGCATACACTCCTATGCATTTGCAGACGTCCTTGCTGTGATACACGCAGGTGTGAGCGCCGCGGACCCCGTAGCGCCACCTCATCGCACCTTGCTTCGTGCAGCGCCCGCTGCTGTGCCTCCCGTGCTGCGTCTGCCGCCAGCGACTGCGCCTTGCCGCGGGCCTCCGCCGCTTCTGCCTGCGTCTCCGCCAGCTGACGCGCAAGCCGGGAGGCCTCCTGGACCTGCCCACACAACATGCACATGATGTACTCATGTCGTTTCATGTGGCTTCTAAAGGCACAGACCACAACTGAGCAACGTGTGGGCTCGAGGTGCAACAGTCAGGCCAGTCAAACACGCTATTCCCCTTTACCCGTACCGTGCGGCCTGCCAGACAATCAAGCACAGCGCAGCCGATTGCAAGCGGATGCTGGGCAAACAAGCGTGCCATGCAGCAGCGGCTCTTCACCGGATGCACTGCCTTACGACCTTCTCGTTCCCTCTCACTCACGCTGCGTTGCGCCTCGGTGCGTGCGGCGGAGAGGTCTCGCGTGAGCTCCGTGCGCCCGGCCGCCATCATGCGCAGCTCCTGGTCGCGCAGCGCGGCCTCCGTGCGCAGCCTCGCGGCGTCCGCGCAGGCGCGCGCGCGCTCCTGCTGCGCCGCCGCCAGCTGAGACCTGCCAGCGCGCCAGTTGAGTGACCGCACCGGCGGGCATCCACGACGCATGCACACAAGCCGCCACAACATCTCAAGACGCGTAAGCATGTACCTTATCACATCTGTCAAGCCCAAAGCACAGTCCGGAGTACAGTAATGCCATGCGACAACAAAGATCAGATGCATAGGCGGTATGATGACTGTCCGCACGTCACCATCTTCCCTGTACAAACAAGGCGGTGTAGCAGCATGGTCAAGCTGACGAAGCGCAGCACACTGGCGGGCTGCTCGCCCCCCCACACCCACTTGGCATGCTGCAGGTCTCCCCGCAGCTGTGCGACGCCCGCAGCGCCCCCCAGCTCTCGCAGCGTCGCGTCCAGCCCACACACCGCGTCGCTGTGGGCTTGCATCGCCTGGGACGCTGCTTTGGCACGCGCATGGAAGCCGCCTGCGAGCAGGTGCAAGGAACACGCACACAGAGCAGTTGATCGTGACGTGACATCACATGCGACATTGCATGTGCCTGTGCTTGATTTAATGATAGAGGGGACAGCGGCAGGCAGACCAGTTGTAGATTTTTGGGGTACACACTGCAAGCGGTACAACTGTCCCTTGTCATCATGATAGGATGCGGTACTAGATGCATTAGGGCTCGGTGCAAGCCACAGTGCTTGGAGCTAGCATCGACACCCACCGATGGTCGCGTACGCCTCCTCCCGCATTTCCCGCAGCTGCTGCCGTAGCACGTCATGCAATGCTGCGGCTTCACCCTGCCAGCATTACCAAAGCAGCAGCAATGGTCATAGCTCCGTCCAGTTGGAAGGCAACCACGGGTGGCATCAGTCAGAGTGCGCAGGCGGGTATGCGATATCCTGGAGTAATGCAGCTTGGAGTGCATGGCGCAGGAATGCCTCAATCTGCACCAAAATGCGGGTGAGTACGCTCTGCTTCATGCAAATTGCAGATTGCAGAGATACGTGCTGCAAAGCAACTTGCGTCGCTTCGCCCAGATGTCCCCCGGTTTCACGTCAGGTGCACCTTGGCTGCCACCAGGCCGGTGCCTACGTCCTCCAGCTGCGTGGAGCTGGTAGCAGTCAGAGCCGCAACCTCCCCCGCCAGCTCAGCCAGCGCAGCGCCCAGGTGCTGCTGCTGGTCACGCAGCAAGCGCTCATAATGCTCCTGCAGGACAGCGCATGCATGCATCCACCGTTGCAGGCCAACGCATTCATGATTCAGCTCAGGAACATGCGCAAGCGGTGATCTTGGACATCGATAAATGCACCCGACTGCTACAACGTGGGCTACAACGTGTTGCGACTTGGGCGCCCGCCTGAAACGGCAACAATGCAAGCAGCCTGACAGCCGGCATTGTCATAATACCGTGCTGCCCAAGGAAAAGTGCATATTAACAAACTAAGCTGCTCACCGTGCGCGCTTCGTGTTCACGCTCATGGTCGGCCTGCAGCTGCAACACCTCCGCTTCGTGACGGCGCCGCTCCTCGGCCGCGCTGGCGGCCGCCCTCACGCCCGCCGCCTGCGCCTTAGCGCCCTCACGTTCAAGAGCTGCAGCGGCGCTGGCGGCCGCGGCGGCTGCAGCCAGGTCAGCGCGCAGCCTCTCAACCTCTGCACGCCCTCGCTCCAGCTCCTGCTGCGCCTTAGCTGCTGCCCGGGCCTTGGCGTCCAGCTGCTTCTGAACAGCGTCCAGCTGTTGTTTGAGGCGCTGAGCACAGCACGTGCACACACCAAGGCTATCACCCTTGCAATGCGTCCCCTGTGGACCTTGAACCCATTGACAAGCAACCTCCCATCATCCAAACGCATCCATCCACCGCATCCTGCAACCTACACGTTCCTTGCGTATGAACATCCTTCAAAGTGCAATCTGAAATCGCCATGCACTGGGCATTGAAGTCTGCTTGTGAGCACGAGCAATCACAGCCTCCATGCCCATGCTGGCACCGCATGGCCCGATCCATGCAGCCGGTGGCATGCGTGGCTTGCCTGCATCGCCTCCGTTGCCTCGCGTGCCTCCCTGGACTGCTGCGCCGCCTTCCCCTGGGCTGCACGCTTGTCTTTCTCCAGGGAGGCCGCCTGAGCGCTCAGGCGCTCCACCTGCACAGCACAGGCGAGCAGGTGCATGCGGCACGCATGCCAGCAGCAGTGTAAAGGATGCCCCTCGATTGTGCTTGAACGAGCTGCTGGGGCTGTGCTGACAGTGCATGTGCAAGTCCCAAGTCGCGCGATGCATTATGGTATGTGGGCGGCCAGGTCTGCCGTGACCAGGTAGCGAAGCAGCGGGACAGGACCCAGCTGGGCCCTCAAGATTGTAGTAGACAACGTCGCCCTCGCATGCACCACATGCATCGGCTCGTCAGGTCATGCCTCCGTCATGCCTCCGCCGCTTCACGTGCATCACCTGGTCAGCTAGGGCCTTGCGCTCCTGCTCAGCCGCCCTGCGTGCATCCGCCAGCGCCTTCACGGCCTTATCTTCGCCCGCCCTGGCGGCCCTGACGCCCGCCTCGCTGCGCGTGCGCGCGTCCTCCGCAGCGGCGGCTTCGCGCTGCTTTGCGACCGCCGCCACGCTCTGCAGCAGCAAGGTGAGGCAAGGTAAGGCGTCGGCGCTGGCGTGCACACTCGTCAGCACCATCTTCCCCTGCATCGTCCCCCCATGCTCGTGAGCGCATCCACAGTAGTATACGCTCAAGAACGACTCACACTGCTGCTTGCATGTGTTATTCTGGAAGCGGTACAACCAGTACAGCATGCGGGCGCTCGTGCGGTACGTACCACGGGTTCAAGGCGGTAGTGGTCCAGCTTAGGCCCCAGGTCCCCCAGTAGCGCTACGTACACCTCGCGGAACGCCGCACGCCTGGCGGCCTCCACCTGGGGGTTACCCCCCCGTACCGCAGCTTGCATGGGGCCCTGAGCCATGTGCACCCCTGCAGGGGTTGCTGCATCAGCTGCTGCCACGCCTTGCAGCATGTCTGGCACGCTCTGGTCAGGCACCCCTGTGGGCGCAGGCGCAGCACCGGCGGACGCGGCCGCCGCCAGTTGCACAGCTGCGACAGGGGCTGCTGCTGCAGGCGCGGCCAGCGTTGGCGCTGCACATGGCACAATCAAAGCCGACGGAGCAGCGCCTGCTGGAGATGTCGCTGTGCCGGCCTTCCTCACGGCCAGGGTCGCCTTCCGTGCGGGTGACGACGTGTGTGGCGGTTGGCGTGCGCCTTTGCCTGCAGCGCCCCCCACCCGGCCGGCGCTGCTGGCGATGGTGTCTGCCGGAAGGCTAGGTGTTAGTGTGGATGCCTGAACCACCTCAGGTGCATCGCTCTGGAATGGCGCGCTGACAGCAGCCTGAGAGAGCACGCCGTCTACAGCTGCAGTGGCATGGCTGAGCTCAACTGCTGCTGCATCAGGGCCGGCGCCCCTCACGAGCGGCATCTCGTTGGGACATGCTGCACGGCCATTGCTGTTGACCGGCGTCCCGTCACCAGCGGCAGCGAGCTGCACCAGCTGGTGTGCTGCGGGCTGTGCAGCGGGCTGTGCAGCGCGTGCATGGAAGCCGGGGAAGCTGTCATGTACGGCGCCGTCGGGCCAAAGGTGCGGCAGCGGCTCTGTGGTGCCATCGATGCCAGCAGAGCCTCCTGAAATCCAAAGGCCGGGGGCGCCAGCAAGTACGCCTCCTGTGGTGGTGAAAAGGCATGGGTGGACAGCGGGACACACCATGCTTGCAGTGGGGTGGAGGTCGTGGAATAAACACCATGTGTGAGGTTCTGCTGGCAGTTGGCCATTCACAGATTACAGCATGAAACTGCAAAATGTGAGAAAACACCATGCAAGGTCATGCATCCTGAAGCGTATATGGCCTAGCTACATTCTAACGTGCCTTGCGCACTTTACGCACTGCCATATTTGCGGCGGTACCAACGCACTGGAGCAAGCCCGCTTGCTTAACTGGTCTTGCGAACACACCTGGCAGGGGTGGTACGAGAGTGGCGCTGGAGGCTGTTGACGCACGCGTTCCCCAACTGAGCTTCTTTGGTCGATGCAAAAGCTGCAGCTCTTGCAACTCTGGGCGTGCACCAAGCAAAGCAGATGTGCGCAAGCGCAAGAGCTGACACACGCATGTCAGCATGCACTTGACCCACACATGAAATAGCACCGGTTACAGGCAGTGCACAGGCACACAAAAGGGTACGTTGCACCTTGCACAAACAGTGTATTGGACACAGGGCAACCCTGGCGCACCTGCTGGTGCATCGTGCACAAGAATAGCACTTTGATTCGCAGGCGGTGTTGCACCGGGGCTTCCAGTACTGCCAACACCAGCCAATGCTCCTGAGACGTCCTGCTCAAGAGCTGCTGCTTGCTGCAGCAGCAGCACTCGCTCATGACGCGCAGCATCCAGCTCCGCACGAAGAGCCTGCACGCCGGCACAGCGCACCATAAGCACTTGCAGAGCGCAGTGCAGACATGCGATTCAGGTTGTATTTTTCTCGCAGTTTGCGCATGAGCACTGGACAACACCATCGAGCACTGACGGTCTGGTCAACACCGGTTTGCGTTACCTGGAAGTCCAGCCCTCCGAACGCCATATATCCAGGTGCCACCTACCAAGCTTTCAAAGATATGCATGCTGCCCTATTCAACCATGCAACGAGTTTTCGCGTCGTAGTGAGTTCACGGTAGGAGTGCCGCCATTGATGCCGTTAACGGTAAATGGTTAACGGTAAAAGGAACCGCGCAAGGTATAAACATGGACGGCGCTTTGCCAGGCTTGCATACGCTGTTTACTACCCGTTCTAGGTTGTTTCATCCACATTGTTTTATGGCTGCCGCTGCAAGGGCTGCATCGCACGCTGGAACCGGATGCAAGCCACAGCACAGCGAGCAGCAGCGGTTGTCACAAACAGCTCTTGCTGGTGCCAGTCATCTGATTCTGTACAGAGCAACCTAACCAGTCCTCGGTAAGCGTCACACTTAACGCCTCCAGGTTTAACTGCCGCAGGGTTCAGCCTGCACGCACTTAGCTAAGTTAATTTACCTGACCGTTCAGAGTGATTTATTGCCAACTCTCTTGCAAACTCTACCCATTCCCTTTACGCAGCTAGCAGGCGGAACCGGTTCCGCTCCAGAGTGTCCAGCAATGGTTCATGCATACGAGCAGTAACGCTTCTTGGTGCGTAGCTCAATCCACTCAGTAACACTTTGCTTGTTTATTTCGTGACACTTAGCTTGCGCAGGAGCAAGGCAGGTCTGCAGTTGCTCCGCCACCATTAACCAGCGTCGGGTTGCACCCCGGTGCCTGCAGAGATCGGGAAGCGGCCACTGAGACCTCAGAGTACAAGTCCTTGTTGTGGGGTAAGCTTCAGCCATTGAGTCACTTTGCAGAGTGCACTACCCTTTGTGGCTGCTGAGTGATTGGTGGTTGCCCTGCAGACGCTTTCGAACCCACCATCCTTGCACTGGTGTGTAATGCATCACTCTGGCCGCAGCACCAGGCCTCGACTGCTGTACAAGATGATTATCTTTGCGCTTGGGGCAATGACGCTGTCGTTGAAGTCTAACTGAGACGCGTCTATTGCTGGTTGAAAACTTTTTTCCATACCCCACAGGTTGCCGAAAGGCGGCCGCGTGAATATTTGCACGTGTGACCTCGTCACACTCCCATATAAGTGAAAGCATGACTGTGACCAAAGCCTGCTCAATAGCCTACATGCAACACACATTGTCCCTGCAGCTCAGCAGGGTGCGCGGCATGTGCATGAGGGCAGATCAGTCAGCAGCTGGCAGGACCTCCTGCTGCATTCATTTTACAGGGACTGTTTCCCGCACTGGTGTTGCACTGCCGCGTCAGGTGCGTAGTGCCGCGTGCATGCCTGGGCCATTTGGTGGGTTCAGACGGTTGCCGGATATGACGATGCCGAGTCAAGTGCAAATTGTTACAGCAGCCCTGGACCATTGTGTGGCATATGTGGGGCAGTGACATGTGGGTGTATAATGTAACGTGTCAAGAATGCAGCCGCATGCAGCAGCGGGGGCATATGCACACGCAGAGCAGGGGGGCGGCATCAACGGTAGGGATACGGTTGGTACGAGGGGGCATGGGCAGGCGGCGGCGGCGGATATGCCGGGGGGTAGCCTGGGTAATAAGGTGCAGGATACGGATAGGCGGCCGCCACTTGGAGCGGCGGGGGCAAGGGTGGTGGCGGGTACTGGCAATTGTGATGCGTGGGGGCTAGGGCAATGTGCACAGCGCCGTCGATTGCTTCATTGCCGCCAGGCTCAGCAGAAGCAGGTGTGCACCTCATGCCAACGCGCCATGCGATGGGGTACAGGATCACGCTCCCGACGGCGCATGAGAACAGCAATATTGCCATGGCGGTCTCCTCGTTCACATCATAAGATGCAAACAGCACATCCGAGCCAACAAAACACATGAGTGTGACATTGCCCAGCAGCGACAGCGACGTCGCCCAGCGCGGTTTCCCGCGGTACGAGCTGCTTCCCCGGTCATCCGCTGGGTTGCACCACGGCATGGGTAGCCACAGTGATGCACATCCCTTCCATACGAAGTGCCAGCCGCCACCGGCAACAAGGCACAAAAACATCTCGATGAGGAGCTTGCCAAACAGCACCGCGAAGAAAAACCAGGCGTAGTAATAGGCAGCCATGAGCGCCAGGGCTAGGATGACACCCGATGCGTTCACCGCAAAAAAAAGTGCCATCCACAACCCCTTGCAGGTGAACCACTGTATTAGGTCTGGAATTTCCTTGCGAAGTAGGTATTGGTATTGAGGATCTCGATGGCCCCACCATGTGTGCGGGCACACGCCGCTGACGGCCGTAGCGGAGTAAGCAAGGGTCAAAATGCCTGCAGCTGTGCTGACCATCAGCAGCGTTTCACGGGTGATGCCGGCCAGGTTGTTCTGCTCGTTTTCGTAGCGCTGGAACACTGTGTAGAGCCCAAGCAAGACCTGAGGGCCTTCGAATACCAAGTCAACCACCGCATCCACCACCACCACAAGCCCTGCTTTGCGACCTGCAACAGCAAACGATCATTACAGCAAATAAAACGTTATGCAACCCAGCTTTGGATATGGCCCCTGTCCACAACGCCGGGGAAAGTTTCATGGCCAACTGTACAGGCAGCTGTTGATGCTGCAGCGCAATGCCGGAAGCTGCAAAAAGGCAATAGTTTAGGGCTGATTTGTACAAGTTGTCAAGGCAGTGCTTGCGTTGAACAGACAGCATGACAGTCTCGTTGTCAGATGCCATCGTAGCCACTTACCAAAGCCTGACGAGCGGTCCACAACTGCAACGTGGTAGAACTCGTCAACCATTAGAATACCACGAATAAGCCCATTGCAGCGGTTTTCGGAGTGTTTAACGGCAGCAAATAGCTTTGTTAGGTACGATGCCAAGACCAGGCCCAGAGAAAGCCCGAAAACGGGTGCAGCAGCGGCGCCGAGGCTGAAGTAATTTGCTTCTGTTGGATAGAGTGAGATAATCTGCAAGATGTTGGTCACGAGGTTGACATAGGCGATGATGACCGTCACAAAGTACGCCTTGCCGCCCGCCATGTCCTGCAGCAGGCGCAGCGCGAGAGGAAATGAAAGGGGAAACGCTGTCATCAGGCAGTTAGAGGGGCGAAGACACGACTGAGACACTTGATGCGCTGCCAGTGAAGCTGGCTGGTCATGGCCCAGGCTGGTTTGGGCTGGGACGGGCTGGAACGGTCGGCGGTGCAACTTGGTCGGTGGGGAAAAACGGTTTGGCACTCGGAACAAGGCAACCTGTCCAGTCTCAATGAGTGCTGCAAGCCTATTCTTAACAAACGCCTGATGGGCTTCACAAGTCTGATGCACTTAAAGCTGGAGGCAGTGCTACACACTGTCAGGAGGGAATGTGCATCCATCGTGACAGCCACATGAAAGTTTCAGCAAAGCAGCGCGGCTGTGTCTGGTCAAGTGATGAAGCAGTTCCAGTCATACGCAAAAACGCGTTTGGCACTTACCCTGGGTGTAGATGGTGTGGCTATCAGCCGGTCTTGTGAGAGCGTGTCAGGAACCGCAAAGTCCAACAAGGTTTGTGTTGCAAGAAGTGCCCAGAGAGCACTGTATGTGCACCTGAAGCGACAATTGTGGAGTAAACCTGGATTTATCCTCCTGCTGAAGTACTGCAAAGCAGGCATAATGACATTCTGCAATGGGCCGCTGGGGAAATGGCGCTGGAGTGCGCATGTGAACGCGTGCATTGACTGGCAAAAGTCAATGACACCCATCCCACCAATCCTTTCGTGATATGTGCATCCACGCCTTCATGCACACAAACGCCAGGCCCCATGGACGCCTCTTTCTGACTTTGTCAAACGCCAGGTCCTGGCTGACCTCCCAGAGCATCACACATCGCGAAAACGACGCAGCTAACTGCAAATAGCACTCTTAAACAATCCTGCAGTTTTGGCAAGGCGTTTCTGTCACACTGTCTCGCCAAAGCCCGTGAGGGCAGACCATAGAGGGCAGACCAGGTGCAAAGGCCAAACGGGGTTTGGTCTCTGCTCACGTGGCAAGGAAGAAACTGCAAGGCTTCCAAAGTGGATTCTGTTCCCAGCTGAACGGCACTTGTTGGACATACTGACTGTGGCCAAACAACTACGGGTTGGGACCCTGAGCGCACCCATCCAGCTGCATGGGCGTTCCTGGTGGGCGACCACAGCCGCGCAACAAACCGGTTTGTTGCTTGAACACACTGCACACCACAACAACGTCATCAAGTGGGAACGTAGCTGCAGAAAACAGGTGACCACAGCTGAAGTGCATGACCTCGCATGTTGGACGGCCATGTTATAAATGGCAACAAGTTGAACCCTGTGTGTCATACTACAATAACACACACTACTCGTGTCACTAATAGTGTGCCATACCAGGTGTCAGGCTGAGCTGGGCGTCATATTACAAGTCAGTGGCGTAGCCGTGATGCAATCATTCACAGCATGCGCCTGCCATGCGCACGGTCACAGGGGCCACCGATCCAACGCTGTAACTGCGTGAGCAGCACATCGCATCTGCTGACGCATGCAGAAGCGGTACGCATACAGCACAGTGGCGCATAAGTGGCAGCACACCGGCAGCGCACATTCTGCGGTGAAGCGGCGGTGCGCGCCATGCATGCACAGTACGCCTTCGGCAGCCGCCTCCTGCTGCCACAAGCTGTGCCTCCGATAGCACAAGCCACAAGTGACTGCAGCGTCGAAATGCTGTCACATCAAGTGTTCAACCACACACCGGCCTGTGCATGCCGCTGTCTGTGAATGGTTGTCACTATGCCTTGGTTGCGCTGCAACCAGCAGAGCGGCCAGCTCCAGAGATGACTCCATCCACACCTGCAGTGTAACGATACCAGGCGACATGCGGCTCAGTCCTTGCATGCACTTTGGTTCAGGAGAGCTAGCTGCTGCCGTGAGTGACACGACGGCAGGTTGAGCCCTGCTGCTGTGCTGTATTGCCGCAAGCCCGCAACACGCACAGCAGCTTATGCCGCATGGTGCTGCTGCTCCGGATATCCGGAACCACCCACAACGAGTTTGACTCCCATACGCTCTGAACAGACTGGACAGTTGTGATGCAGAACGGGCAGCATGGCGTCCACCCACCCTCAACATCAAGGTTGCAGCGGCCGGTGCGCCATAGCTTACCCTCGCCAAGGCTTGCTGGTGTGGGGAAGGGGGCGTGGGCGGACAGCAGAGCGGGCCCGGGCAGCAGGCCGGCGCTGCAATGCACCTCGAGCTCCACCTCATGGCGCATGGCGCCGTGAGGGTCATCCTGCACGTCAGGCACGCGCCAGCGCACACGCACACGCAGTTGTACACACATAACGCAATGCCTGCAAGGTCGGGCGCCCAGGGCATCAGTAGTGCATGCGCAAAAAGCATCATGGGCTCCAAGCGGAATTGGTGACCCTTGCTGGGGCAAACCATTGGCGCAATGTGCGTGACGAGACGGACAGCGGTAATGGATGGGTTGCATCCGAGCCACAATCTCGCGTACGTGCTGCAAAACAGCTAAGCCAGGTCGCAGCATGTGGCTAGTTGGCCGCGCCCATTCTCCATCCACAGGCCCGAATGCCAACCCACTTTGCGGTACACGCCGTCATGCGGTTGGAGGCGCCACGTCTGCACTTCAGACACCGTCACCACCACTGCCGCCACATCTTCCTGGCCCGCCCTGCCAAACCCGATACCATCGGAGCCCATCCGCTTGGCGTAGCAGCGCCTCGGATGAGCCACACGCACGCTGTGGATGCCGCGCATGGCGCATTCACCATGGCCCTGGCTGCCGCTGGTGTCGTTGTGGCTGTTGCTGTGACTGCGCGTGCCTCCCCACCAGGGTGCCACACGGAATAGCTCGCCTCCACCGCCACTGACACGGTCGCCGGCCGTGGCACTACCTGCCGCATGCCGCGGATGCCCCTGCAACGCGGCTGCTGCTCCCCCTGCGGATGCTCCCCCTGCGGCGCTGCTGCTACTCATGCCGCCTCCAACATGTCCCCCTCCGTCACTCTCACCGCTGCAGCCGCTCCTGCTGCTGGTGCTGCTGCTGCTGCTGGTGCTGGTGCCGGATGGCGGCACCATGACCGGGTCGCTCAGCATGCGGCGGAGGGACTCGTCGCTGGGGTCCAGGGGCGGCCCCATGTCAAGCGTGAAGCGCATGTGTGGTGGCGGCAGCGCAGCAGCGCTTCTAACGGGCGGTCTCGTGCGCGCATTGCTTCTGCGGCCAGTGCTGCTGCTGCAACCTTGTGCAGGGAGCTGGCGAGGTCAGCGCAGGACACCAGGGGCGCCGCCAGCAGGCACACGCGCCACTGCCAGGCGCCGAGCATTCGTGTGAGGTCCCCGGACAGCCGCTGCCGGACCTCGTTACGACCAACCGACAAGCACACGGTCACCATGCACGACTCCGTGCCCACCCCATGGGCCTGGCAGCTTGAGCTGCTAGTGCCGCTGCCCACACGTTGGTGACCTGCGGAGGCCAGGCGGTCCGCGTGCCCTGCGTGCCTGCTGTACCCTGCCGCAACCAGCAAGCGCTCCAACATCGTCGCCCGTAGCACTGCCCATGTATGTTCAAGTGAATTTACTTCCCGTTGGGCCATGCAGTATGCTTTCCGTGGGGCCGTGCAGTGTGCTTGTATGTGTGCTTATGCGTGATAGTGGGAACTGCACCTGAGGGTGGCGAGGTGTCTGGGCTGCGCTGACGGCTGACGCAAAGGGAACAGCGGTCTGATGCTCTGAGTCGGTGGCTGTAGTAAAAGCGGTCTGTGAGTGAAAGTGTGTTAAAAATGTCTGTGCTGCTCCAGCGGTGCTGCTGCTGCTGAAGCTGATTTGCGCATAATGCGCTAGGGCACCCCAGCCCGAGATGCAGTGCAAGTGCACGTGAGCAGGGCAGGCAGAGCGACAAAATAACTAGAAACTGCCCATGTATGTACGGATACCGTTGGTGGCGTGCAGCAGCAGCTGCAATGGCAGGAGGGTGCGGGAGGCGTCCACCCAGCCTGCTTCTTCCCTGCCCGAGGGCCACAAAGGTTCATGGGCGGCGTACGATGGCCAGCTCCACGCACGTCATGATTCGTTAGCGACGATGCCAGCCACTAGCGCCGACACTGCGCTGCCCTCTTCCTCTTCTGAGCTGCTGCTGGGCTGATTCCGCTGCCGCTTGCGTCTGCGCCAGCACGGCCAGCAGCCAGCAGCGGCCCCTTTCCCCTTTCCCCTCATCATCTCATTACTCAGCTCGGGCGTCTTCCCTCCCCTCTTCATGCATGACACGTGCCCGTTCCCCTTGCTCTCCATCCCCTTACTCTGCATGCTTCACAAGTCCCATGCCCTCCCAGTTACGCACATCGCTGATTCCAGACTGATTATGCACTGTCTGTAACTTGAGTTTTGTTGCATGAGCTGCGTGCCGGCTGAATGTTCCATGCCCCCCCCAGGTGCGGCTTCTGCATAGGCAGGCACCCCCCGGATCCCAGGCGTGTATGCAGGTGTTGTTGCCTCGAACGAAGCGTGTTGCGCTGTAAGTATTTGCGTGTAAGCACTCATGTTGTCTTGGCCAGCCACTGCCACTATACTACGGTACCGTGCGCATTAAATGGGTCAGGTGGCGTTGGTGACAATGAGATTTGGGTGCCATATGGCTGGCACGGCGCTGACCATGTTTTAAGCAAAGAGAGTGCACATGCGGTGGCATGTTAATGCCTGCTTCTGTCAAATCTCCCTGCATGGCGACACCCTACATTTGGTGGTGCTGCACCAAACGCATGCAAGGAGCGCTCTGATTGATGCTTCACTGATGGGCCCCGTGCACGCACCCCCTGCTGAGAGGCTTCTCAGAAGACACACAACCAGGCATCAGCACCACATGCTGAGGGGGTACTTGTATGGTGGTGTTGTCCAGATTACATGGGGGCAGTTTCATTATGCCGCTGCTGCCGCCCCAAGCACTAATGGTGCAACGCGTCCGACCGTCAGCACGCACCTCGGCCCGCCTTCCGTCACCCAGCCGTGCCCAACAGGTACAGGCGCCTGTCATGAAGGTGATGAGCTCAAACGCCTTCGTTTTGTAAACGACGTACGCAGCAATGGGCTGCTGATGC
The DNA here is from genome assembly GCA_001662385.1 of Chlamydomonas asymmetrica. Classification (NCBI taxonomy): domain Eukaryota; kingdom Viridiplantae; phylum Chlorophyta; class Chlorophyceae; order Chlamydomonadales; family Chlamydomonadaceae; genus Chlamydomonas; species Chlamydomonas asymmetrica. The sequence continues at coordinate 157,229 of BDDA01000150.1, read as the reverse complement.
CCTCCTCCACACCCCCTCCACATTATCATGGCTTGCCTCACCTGCCGTGAGTGTGTTTGCGGCGTGCAGGTGATGTGCAGTTCCATTTACCCTCACAAAATCAGTACGTACGACACCCAATCTTGGCAACATGTGCTGCGCGCTGAGGGTTGCGGCTCTGCATGCAGCATGACTTGTGACCCAGGTCCGTAGCGTTCCCTTGTGCTCTGTGCCTGTCCGTTGTTCCCAAGAGTGCATGTGGCAGCCAAATTCAGCACGCCCCGACATTCCGGCTGCATATGCCCAAGCGCACCACGTCAAGGACATGTTGACGATGCAATAAGCGCAAGACAGGCGAGCCAGACCAAGCAGATCCAAGGCCACAGGCGGCATGCGAATTACAACGCGATGGCTTCTTGACACAACAGGCCAAGCGCCTGATCACGCTATGCCACCAAAAAGGACGAATTGTTGACCGGCACATTGTGAACCGTGGAATCATGCATGCCATTCTGTGCACCACCGCTATCGCTAATGCATGGAACAAAGCCAGCTGGCAAACGCAAACACGCTTAAGCAACGGCACCACCGTCGTCGTTGGTTGAGCGTGCAGCATTATTGTGAGTACAGTAATCGAGCCAGCAAACGGATCACCACGACGGATCACCTAACGAATTAATTGATGGAAATTGGGTTTTGTGCATGGGCACTGGGGAAGAGATGCAGTCTATGTCCGGTATTACCGTGCACGCACGGTCATGTGCACGGCCGGCAGAGGCGGGTGCAAGTCCAGAAGCAATCACGGAGGTTGCACAGCGGGAATCAATGGCTGTGCAATAAAAGTGCATAGCTCCAGGTCAGCACCTGGACACGCACACCCTGATTATTCCACATGAATAGGACCCTGAGGAAAAACCACTCAGTACGATACACGTGCAGCGCGGTTGTCGGAGCTGTCCTGCTGCCAACGGCATGCAGAATCGGCATGCAAGCTCTAAACACCAAAATGTGTCATGCATCCTGAAACTTGCGCATGGGATGGCAGCAATAAATGCCACGTGTCATTCCCCATCCGAGCCGGGCACTACTGCGCCTCCAAGCACTGCTGCTCAGCTTGCCATGCACAGTCAGCACTGGTACATCGCAGCAGCTGTGATGACCTCCAGTACGGCCACCATGCGGCCCTTGTCGGCAACGCTGGCCTGCTGGCTGGGCGCACAGCGTGACCCGCTCGCCACCACCGGGCTCTTACCCTCCACCGCCTCCTCCTCCTGCTCCTCCTCATCCGTGTCGCTGCAGCCGCTGCCGCTGGAGCTGCCACTGCTGGAGGTATGGCTGCCTGCAGTGCTGGTGCGTGGCGAACAGTCAGAGGATGACGGCAGCTCGTCCTCCTCATCGCCCTCAGCAATTGGGGCGAGCCGGAGCATGGTGGTGGGAGGCGTGATCTTGGCGGCGGCCTCCAGGACCTCAGCCACAGTCTTTCCCGTGATGGCAGCAACGAGCTCCAGGAGCTTCACCTGCACAACGTATATATGGGCGCATGGCAGTGTGGCAAACCAGCAGCAGCATGCGCGTCATGGTCAGGAACACACAGCTGGCCTGAAGGGGTCGGAGCCCTACCACACTCAGGATGATGGGAGTGAGCTGCGTCAAACACGGAATGAGGTGAGGGTGACGACACGCGACTGTTCCGCGCTGGATGCTTGCATGTATTGGTACTGCGGCCGACCGACCTGTCTTTGCATACACGCGCATGCGAGCCCCCAGCTAAACACGCATGCCCGACACACACGCAAGGCCACACTCTCACACGCACCAACCCACCCACCGGTCGCTGCTCCTCGTGCCCCTCCTCGCAGCCCTCCATCACATATTGGAACAGCACGAAGGCGGTAGCAGGGCAGGGTGCGACGCGCAGGGCAACGTCCAGCAGCTCCGTCACCGCCCGGCTGTGAAGGTAGTGGCGGTGTGTGGTGGTCTCAAAGAGTAGCATCATGTGTTGCATGCAGACATTCGCCAACGCAACCCTTGGCGCGCAACCCATGATGCTGCGCCCGCCTGCAGGCCCGTAGTCGCGGAGGTCGGCCAGGATTGCCTTCTGTCGGCCTGAGAACGACTCGATGCCTAACGCCTCCTGCATTTTAGTAGGCATTCGCAGCCGCAATCAGCAGTGAGGCAGCGTATGTCGGCTTGCACTGGTTGCAGTTGGACATCTTGCTTACATGCACATGGAACGCAAGCACGGCATGGCCGTCCGTATTGAGGTCTGAAAGTCTCTTCACCAGATGCAGCACCCTTAGCAAAGCATTGTGCACACCCGACACAGCCATTTTGCCAACTGGCACTCACCAGGCCGCCAATCAACAAGGGTTTGTTCAACAAGGCATCAACCTGCTGAACCCATGCCAGGTCCAACAGGGGGGCCCAGTCCAGGCTGCCAGAGAAGGAGAGCACCAGCTCCTTGAGAGCATGAACACTCTCTGGGGCGTGGTGCCTGCACGCACCAAAGGCACAGTTTTGAGAAAACCCCATGGCCTGATGTTGAGTTACCTTCCGATATGATGCGTGGCAAAAAGCACCAAAGGTAAGGGCAAAAGTGCCGCTTACTTGTCGCGATTCCTGCGATTCCTGGCCAGCTCCTGCTTTGAAGCCCTGCTGTTCTTGGCGGGCTGCAGTTCGGGCTGCTGGGGTCCAAAAGAAATGCCAAAGACACCCTGCGCAAGTAAAGCCGGAAGAGCAGGCAAGCGCATCAATCCCAATCGGTTTTGACCCTGATATGCTCACCAGGCGCCATCACTGTCACAATCGCTTGGAGTCAGTAACCAGCCTCGCTTAGCAGTGAAACCATGCGTTTGCGTTGTGGTCCATCACGCCAGGACACGCACTCACAAGGAAACTAGTGAGCATAACAAATCCTGCAGCCATGGGCCGCTGCGCGTCGTTTGGGGTGGGCATGATGGTATGCGTCTAGTAGAATTGGAACCCAGGAAAAGGCAGGGGTCAGAAGGACTGACCGACAGAGGGCAGCGCAACAAGTTCTGAGTTCAGAACTTGTTTTCGTGATATGAAACAGCGTCTCGCGCCCTTGGGGTTATATAGAGGCAGCCCAAGGGCGCCCCAGATTTTCTCAAGTGGATTATATTCGCATCTCACCCTAGTAACCGAGGCTGCCAAGCACGGCTGCAACCTCAATGGCGGGTTCCGGCATTCTAGGCGCCAGTATCTGAGAAATTCAAGCCCCCAGGCGTGAACCATCATTGAACTTTCTTGCCCTGCCCCCAATTGTCAGTCCTGACAGCACGAGCACGGGACGTGCTCGACCGACCACACAGACGCGCCGTGGTTGCAAGCGACTCAAATGGCTAACTGCTCACAAGAAAAGCTGCGTGCATTGAGCCCTCACAGGCAGGCACACATGCCTTGTTTCTCTCTGCGTGCAGGGTGCTGGCACTCACCTTGCAACAAAGGCGGGCATGCGTGCGCACTGCGGTGCACGCATGTTTGCTTGTTTATGGAACGCTTCTCCCGCGGCCTGTTGATACATTAGCAGGACAACAGGAATGCGGTTTCAAGTTAAGCACCAAACTTCAGGTTAGGGGCACTGCCGGTGGGCGGCTGGCCGCGCGGGTGGTGTGCCGTTGTCCAGAGGTTACCCAACGCAACACACTCACTCAGGTACCAGAGCCACGGGTACAGGGCCAGCATGGCAGCTGCATCTGGCAAGAACGCTGTGTAGGTGACAGTCCTGGCAAGGCTGCAACCGTGAGCATGTCAGTCACCAAGTTGAGCATGTCCTTTGAGCCTTGGGACCGCCTGCTGGCCCCAGCTAGGCAACTCAGAGCAGTTTTTGGTGCAATGTCAGCTTGATCTTACCAGTGCTCAACGCCTTCCTGACAATAGGGCAAAAGCACGCTTGTGCGTCGGCAGTGCCGAGCAGTGCAAGCAACAGCAACATCCTATGCATTCTCACATGAAAAAGCCAACACCTCCTTACAAAACACCAACCCCCATTACGTAACAGAATAAACACACGTGCTCCGAACAGGGTTGGCACGCATGGACATGCCTTGCGTTCTCGCTCCGCCGTGACCAGCCTACGCCATAGGAAGTGGCCCATAAAGGAACTGCACACAAGGCAGGACAAGTGCTTCTCATACGAAAATGAAGATTGCTTCCGTGTTGGGGTGCTCCTGATTTGCGCCAGTGTGCAGGGGCACTTGCACAAACATCGTACCTCAGCATGTGAGGCGCAGCACCACGACGCGCACGAAGCAGACAGCCATACCAAACGCCTCAACAGCCATACCAAACGCCTCAACAGCCATACCAAACGCCTCAACAGCAAGCTTCGGGTGCATCGCTGGGACTTACATACCGTCGAGGCCTGTCCAATTCCACCTGTCACTCCAAGCAGCTCCCGCTGCTGATAGGCACAAAGCTGCCTCGGCGGAACCCTAGAGTTTACTGCTGGAGAAACCATGTTCTGGACAGCCAAAGAATTACTTCATTAAGGCAACCTATGCTTTACGCAGGCAACCACCCACTACTGTGTGTTGTCGATGTTGTGCAGTTGACCTGGCATAAGGTTTGAACCCTGGACACAATAAACCCTGGGCATAAGGCTTGAAACCTGACAAAGTTGGGTGTTTGGCACTGAACAATGAAGAAGAAATGTCATGTGCTTGTGTGCTGATGGACATCTTGCATATCTCGCTCCGCCCCCCTTCAGTCGGCTGGCTGGTTTCGGGTTCTGAATGGTCCGCACTCCTGAAATTGACAGCAGGAAGGCTGCATACTAATGCCACATACAGTACTTGACAAGTCCAGTTTCAGGAGGACCATAAGGTGTGGAATTAGGATCGGCTGGGCGGTGCACTCGCTCACGTATCCGCCATGCACGAGGACCACGATGGTCAACGGCACTTTTGGACGTCCCCATGGGTGGCTGGCTGGTGCACGATCAGCTTCGGACTTCACTCCTCACAGTATGCAGAGGCGTTGCAGGGCTGATGTGGGTCTTGCATGCAAGGTTGATGTGGGTCATGCATGAACACACAGGTTGGGTGCCCCATCATCACACACAGCCAGATATCTAGTGCAGCTGGAATTGACCTGTCAGGCTCTGCCTCCTTGCAGATAGGAACAAATCGGCTCAGGCTGCCTGCCATGCACGCCGTGAGAGATGTCACTATGTTTGTGAGATGCTTACCGCATCCCAGAAACAGCAGCGGTGTGCTAGAGTGGGCAGAGAGTGTTGCAGCACCCTACAACCCTTCTGCATAGGCAGCTGCCCCCCAGACCCCAGCACTGTACGCAGATGGGTGTTGCTGCCTCAAACGATGCGTGCGCGCTGGCGGCACTCCGCATGCCCACCGCCAATGGAGGGCGAACTACGATTGCTTGCAGGCAAGCTTTTATGCGGTCTCGGCCGCCACCGCTGCCCCTGTGGCACTGTGCGCATGAAATGGCGAGGCGGTGTTGACGGCAACGAGATTTGGGTGCCATGTGGCCGGCAAGGCACAGAGCCAGCTCTGGCCATGACACGTAAGCAAAGCGGGCGCACACGTGAAATGGCATGTTGATGCTTGCTTCCATCAAGTCTGCCTGTCATGCATGCATGTGACACCCTGCGATGGTGCTGTACTGAACGCATGCAAGACGCCCTCCCTGATGCTGCACTGATGGGCCCCGTGATCGCACCCCTGGCTGGAGGCTTCGGCATTGGGGTACAATCAGCATCAGCACCACAGGCGTAGTGGTGATGCTGCTCAGTTCACATGGGCATGCAGCAGTTTGATGATGCCTCTGCTGCCACCCCAAGCGCTACCATTGCAACGCATCCAACCATCAGCGTACGTAGCACCTCATCCCGCCTTCTGCCACCCGGCCCTGCCTGGCAGAAACATCAACAACGCATGCGTCACTGCACTGTATGCATGCTGCTTCTGCCAGCAGGGCCACCTTGCGATGGCAGCCGCGTATGCAAGCCGCTATAGTCTCTGATGCATTGTCACTATGCGTTGCTTGCTTGTGCTGCAACCAGCAGAGCGGCCAGCTCCAGGGATGACTCCATCCACACCTGCAGCGTAACGGCACCAAGCGACACGCGACTCAGTCCTTGCATGCGTGTTGGTTCAGTAGAGCTAGCGCCTGCCGGACTGATCGCTGCTGCCGGGTTGATCCCTGCTGCTGTGCTGCCATGCCGCACTGCACACAGCGATTTAGGCCGCTTGTTCAGACTTGCTGCGGAGCCCCCTAGACAAGTTGGCTCCAGTACGCTCTGCACAGACGTGATGCAAAACGGGCAGCATGGCGTCCACCCACCCTCAACATCCAGGTTAGAGCGGTCGGTGCGCTATAGCTCACCCTGGCCAAGGCTTGCAGGTGTGGGGAAGGCGGCGTGGCGGACAGCAGAGCGGGCCCGGGCAGCAGCCCGGCGCCAC
>BDDA01000150.1:128502-149906 GCA_001662385.1 Chlamydomonas asymmetrica | reverse complement strand
CACCTCGAGCTCCACCTCATGGCGCACGGCGCCGTGAGGGTCATCCTGCATGTCAGGCACGCGCCAGCGCACACGCAATTGCACACACGCACGCATGCACGACCGGGTGTCAGTATACGTAGTGCCCACAAGCCACAGCACAGCACATCTGACAGCTCAAGCGCTAAGGACAAATAGGTGGCCTTTCAGCTTGGACCAGCTCGTCAACAAGCAAGACAACCATGGCTGGATTGCAGGCCAAACCACGATCTGGCACACGTGCAGGAAATCAGCTAGGCCAGGTCATGATGGGGTGGGTCGCACCCATCCCCGATTCACACGCCCAGACGCCAACCTGGACGCCAACCCACTTTGCGGTACACGCCGTCGTGCGGTTGGAGGCGCCACGTCTGCACCTCAGACACCGTCACCACCACTGTCGTCACATCTTCCTGACCCACCCTGCCAGCCCCGATACCCTTGGTGCAGGTCCACCGCTTGGCGTAGCAGCGCCTCGGATGAGCCACACGCACGCTGTGGATGCCGCGCATGGCGCACGCGCTAAGGCCCTTGCTGCGGCTGGCATCGGTGTGGCTGCTGCCGGGACCGCGCCTGCCTCCCCACCACGGCGCCACACGGAAGAGCTCGCTACCACCGCCACTGACACGATTGCCGCTTGTTGCACTATCCGCTGCATGCGTCGGCATTGCTGCTCCTGCGGATGCTCCCCCTGCAGGAGCGCGGCTGCTGCTCATGCCACCTTCAACACGTTCCCCGCCGTCACCCTCACCACCACTGCCGCCACTCCTGCTGCTGCCAGTGCTGCTGCGGCTGGTTCCAGATGGTGGCACCATGACCGGGTCACGCAGCAAGCGACAGAGCGACTCATCATTGGGGTCCAGGCGCGGCTCCATGTCAAGCGTGAAGCGCATGTGTGGTGGCGGCAGCGCAGCAGCGCTTCTACCCGGCTGCGCAGGCACCGGTGCCGGTAGGCCCCTACGCAGCGCCTCCGCTGCCGTGGATGTGCGCGCGCTCATTTTTTCTGCGGCCAGCGCTGCTGCGGCGGCCTCGTGCAGTGAGCTGGTGAGGTCAGCGCGGGGCACCAGCGGCGCCGCCAGCAGGCGCACGCGGCGCTGCGAGGCGCCAAGGACGCGTAAGAGGTCGCCGGACAGCCGCTGCCGCACCTCGTTTCGACCAACCGACACGCACACAGTCACCACGCTCCGCTCGGCGCCCACCCCATACCCCTCGCAGCTTGTGCTGCTGCCCACACGCTGGTGATCTGTGGAGACCAGGCGATCTGCGTGCCCTGCCTGCCTGCAGTACCCTGCCGCAACCAGCAACCGCTCCAACACTGTCGGCTGTTGGTCGTCGCCTGTAGCACTGCCCACGTACGAGTAGTGGTCATGAGCAGCAGCAGCAGCAGCAGCAGTGGTAAGAGGGTGCGGGAGCAGCCCACCCAGCCTGCCGCTTGCAGGCCCGGGAGCCGCAAAGGTTGTTGGGGGCCGTACTGCAGCCAACTCCACACACGTCATGAAGGACGATGTCAAGCGGCGGCGCCGACGCTGCTCTGCCCTCTTTCTTTTCTGGGCTGCTGCGTGGCTGATGCCGCTGTCGTCCGCATTCGCATCAGCACCGCCAGCAGCCGACAGCGGGCCTGCTGGCGTCTTGGCGCGCATCAGCACCGCATCCCGTGCGGCCGCCGCAACCGCCGTGGCGGCTGCGGGCTCAGCAGCGCTCCTGGCGCCGTCCGCATCGCCTGTGTCCTCCACCGCCCTGCCGTTGTGTCCCCTCGCGCTGAGCACGCCGTCTGCCAGCAAGCGCTGCAAGCGAGCGGAGGGGCGTGCCGCAGCACCGGGCCTGGCGGTCCTCAGAGTGGCTAACCGGACTGACGCCTTGTTCGCATCCAGTACACACTCCAGCTGCGATACAGACGTATTGGCCATGCCTTGTCCCAGCACGTCAGCCACGCCCATCAGGTAGTATGACCCAAATCGCGTCACCATGTGCACCGGCGACTGTACCGCGAGCGCGTGGCCGGACGAGCGGCGGACCTTGGCGGGCAAACGCAGGCAGGTGTCCTGCAACTCCCTCGTCAGGCGCGAGAGGGCGGAGGCAAACGGCCCCTGCACAAGTTGAGCTCCGAGCCACGACAGTGGCCAGGCAGCACCGCTCGGCAAGGAACCACCGAAACCACCAAAACCACTACTGCCAGCAGCGGGTGAGATCGCCAGGCTAATCCCAGGCGCAAAGGTGACCGTGAGGGGCGCCGGGCGGGAGACAAGCTCCACTGTGTGGAACGCTGTGCGGCGGGCGTGCTCACGGTGCTTGAGGCCCAGGTAGGGGCGGAAACCAACCAAGTCGTAAGCACTCACAGCTGAGCCCTCAAACAACACCATGCGGGTGCAGTCCAGGAACCTCCCAGTGGTCCTGCATAGCGTGCGATTGCATGATGTACTTACGTTGTATACATAAATACTGATTTATCGTACGGTACTCCACTGCCACAGGCCGTTTAAGTATGGGCATCAAGCAAATGTGACGCAAGCTGCGCAGGACATCGGAACACAGGGTCGTGCATGCAGGGTTGTGCCGCAGAGTGACTCTCATCACCAACACGATGGGTTGTAGACATCATGCGCATGTGGTGCAGGTGCAGGTGCATGTGGCATACATAACGCACCGGAGGGGAACGTGGTTTGCCGCCCGGGCCGTGAGGCGCGGCCGTGCAGCCCGGATGGCGGCGGGAGGCCCCCGCACAGTGATTTCGCATCCGCGACCTGCCAACACCTCAGCCTGAGCGTTCAGGCAGGCGGGCAGGGCATACAAGGTGCAAGTACACATACGTCAGGAGGCGCTTTGTTGTTCGGCCTTGCATGAACGTATGCGACATCCTCACCACAAGCATGCCAGCTGCACGTGTACATACGCACTTGTGCACACACATGCATGCTGCATGCGCACTGTTTACACAATTGGACCAAGCATAATATATCAGCCGCATAATATATCAGCCTCCATGCAGGCCCACTGAATGAACAGTGACTATAAGTGATCAAAGCCATGTCACGTCACTGATTCAGTGCATGGCATAACCCTGCTGTGGGGTACCCTGGAACCCTGTTTGGATTGTTTCCAGTTCACCCCAAGCGAGCCTCAAGTGCCTAAACACACGAATACCATAGTATTGCCTCACCGTAAACCCAAGTAAAGGCTCCCCACAGTGAAGGAAGAGCGCCCTGCACAGCACCTGCTGCTGCGCTTGCAGCGAATCCGCCGTAACGCAGCCTGCACTGCTGCCACTGCCAGCGGGCCGCCGCTCATTACTGGATGGTGACAGGGGTGTGTTGACGCCCAGCACATGCATGTAGAGGCGGTACGTGGCTGCATCCATGATGAAGCGGAAGGTCGCTGAGGTGGCGGCCAGCAGCGCGTGGATGTCACCCTGGCAAGCGGAGAGCGTGTGCAGCGCGTTGCGGGCGGCCAGGCGCAGCTGCCGCAGCTGATCAGGGCCCAAGCTCACCTGAAAATTAGGCATTGTATGGGCGCAAGGCGGCATGGCTTCAGATGAGCACGGCGACTGCGGTTGTTACAGTTCGCTGCTATGAAAAGGGTGTTCTCATTGCATGCCACAAACTGGTGATCTTCATCACATCCTTGGCTGAAGGGATAAAGGGAGGATATCAAGTGGATGCACATGATGATACGCATGCAAACCACCACAACACACCAGAAGCCAAGTGAGCGCCTCACACCACACCCTAGTCTACCTGATCGGTACCACACCTCAGGTACAGTCTGAGCGCAAACAAGGAAGCGACAACCACACACAACAGGAGGGCTTCATCGGCCAATTATTCAATTTCCATGCAGTGCTCACCGTTTTCCTGCCCGGTATGAAAGGGTCATCCAGCTCCAATGAGCCGCTCGGCTGCTCAGGCGGGTCAGAGACGTTGGTGGTGGCCAGACCACGCTCGTCCGGCTGCTGGTGCCGTATCTGCTGCTGACCAACCGCCCTGTTTGACGGCCGTTTTGACATGAACACCATGAATCGCATGTTGGTATGATGCCAGTGCATGGTGGTTTGCACAGATGCAAATGCACATATTGCACTGGCGTTTGGCAACACAGAGGGCAGCATAGAACACGCTGTCCCTGCATGTAAGAGGAGCCTACACATACGGTAATGGTTTAGTCCATGGGCTGCTATCGCAATGCCCGGCTGCTCCTCCGACCTGTGTGCCCCCCACCTGTGTGCTATCACCTCCAAGAAGCCAATCAGCATGGCGCCGCTGACATCCGGTGCATCTGTGCACCTCTGCAAGAGCGAATTCAGCGGTGCCATACACGCGCTGCTGCCGCTCCCGCTCCCGTCTGCCCCCCCAACGGCGCCGCCAGCGGAAGCCACTGCATCGGCACCTGCATGCTGCACCATGTCCTGCGCTGATTGGACAGCCGTGCAACGCATGTCAGCAGCCCACGCATTCCATGTGCGGACGATGCTCCCTGCAGCATGCGTAACTGCCAGCTTCCGCAGCCCGGGCGCTGAACGCACCGCATCGGCGCGCCTGATGCCAACGCCGCTGCTGCTGCTCACAGGCTGCTGCAGATCTCCCATGACGTAGTCAGAGCAAGCAGCGTTGCATGCAGCAGAGGAAGGTGGCGGGGCCGTGGATGTGGACGTGCTGCTCAGCAGGCGGCAGACATGCAGGAAGAGCACTGCCAGAGACGACGGGTGGAGCTGTGAGGCGCCCACCAGGCCGCGCCCGCGCGCCCACGCCAGCAGCACCCGCAGGGCCGGCAGCAGCTCGGGCCGCTGAAGCAGCTGCTGCTGCAAATACGCCGTCTTGAGCAGCGGCCTCAGCACGTACTCTGGGTATGCATTGCTGCCGACAGTGCGGCATGCATCATCAGAGGGGGACGCATCCACTGCCATGGAGATGTCAAATGGGATGCTGCGTGCGTCGCTGATGAGGCCGCAGCAGCGCAGGTGGGGCACCTTGCCGCCCGGTACAAGCAGCAGCGCCGAGCCGCCCTCAAACATGCGTCCGGCCGCACAGCTCACATGCGGCATGAGCGCGCCGTGCATCTGCTGCAGGATGCCAAGCGTAGCTGACGCCGCCGGTGGGGGCTGTGGGGCCAGAGCACCAGATGGCGCAGCGGATGGGACGGTCGTGTGGCATTGTGGTAGGTAGGGCAGGCTGCAGAAGTCCGCATCGCTCTCCTCAGGGTCAAACGTGCAGAGCTGCGTGGAGCCGTACGCCACGAGCTGCATATGCATATAGACGTGAGGTTAAAATAATCATGGCAGGACACAACGTACAATGGATGTTTTCAGATTTTTGAATTTGATTTACAACGGAGGAGGGCGGCTGGCTGCGTGGCGAGATTACCAATGCCAGGCTGCTTGCCGGCGCAACACTGCATGCACGAATTGGTGTGGTTGTGTCTTGCCTTGTGAGTATAAGCAGCAGGTGTGCAGGATACCTCCCATGCATCCCATGTGTTGCCCCTTGCAAAACCAATGCTTATGTGGGAGGGGAGGGAGCCCCATTGGCTCTGATGCCGCCCATAGGGTAAAGGAGACCTGCCAAAATTTGAAAACTGTGCACCGTCCTCTCTGCGCTGGGCACGATTGTCCGTGTTTGCCATTCCCCCATGCTGTCTTCCAAAGAGGCACAGGCCTTGTTTGTGCACTGGTACGTCATCACCCACGACCATGGACACTCGCACGCACGAGGCACCATACGTGACAGCCGCACCTGTACCGGGTGATCGAGCGTGCTGTTGATCAACGCCAGCAGGCGCCGGGAAAGCGCAAAGCGCTCCGCCGCGCCCTCCCACAGCGCGCTGCGTACCTCACACGTCGCCTGCACCAGCGACTGCCCCGTCTGGCGCGCCAGCGCGGTTACAGCCGCCACGGCCGGAGGCATGTGCACATCACCCTCTCCCGCTACTCGCGCCCTGCTGCTGCTGCTGCTACCGCTGGCGGTGCCGTGCCGAGCCTGCTGCTGTGGCCTCTGCGGAGCGGCAGCCGCCAGCAGGCGGTCCCACACCACCCAGGGGAAGCCGAGGCCGACCCATGCCGCTGACGCTGACCCATCCGCGTTGTTCGCCTGGCAGGGAGCGCATGCATGCTGACGGACAGCAACCTGGCACCACACGGCAAGCAGGGCGCGCTCCACATCGTCCTTATGGCTACCGGACGGCCCTGTCGTCAGGGCAACAGTGTTGTGGTGACCTGGGTCAGCAGAAACATTGTCGGGTGCATGCGTGGCTGCCTGCTGCCTGCTGCTGCTTACGTGCTGCGCAACTGTGTTGCCGCCTGCATCATTTGGCCCGGCTGGGTGGTGTGAACCCGGCTGGGCCCGCGCTGCTGGGGGGGAGGGCGACTGCACTGCGGCCGCCGCCGCCAGGGTGCCGGCGTGCAGCAGGTCGTTGTAGGCGTAGCGCATCACCCTGTGGAGCTCCCAGTAGTGCTCCCTGCAGGTCAACACACAACACGGTGCCAGTGCAGCCGTGCACACGTAATGGGCTAGTTGAATTGCCAAGCGCCTCGTGCAGGATTCATCAACAGCGCCACCTATTATCACCACGCGTTCGGCATTCGCATGGATTTTGGTGTTTCCTGGGGGTTGGTCTTGGCACAGTGGTGCAAGCGTCGTGCGTCCACCCCCCTCCCCCGCTGTCATCCAATGATTCAAATAGCCAATACATGCAGGGAGGGCGCTGGCAGGGATAGCCCTCGATGCCAAATTCCAAAGTCACCACATGCTTCCCCCACACACGCTCACATCGCTTGCTCCAGCAGGCTCTGGGGGCGATGCAGCAGCTGCTTGGCGCGCCGGCAGCAGCCGGCAGCCAGCTCGGGCTCACTCCCCACACCCGCCTGCTGCAGCAGCATGCGCACGTCAGTGCAGTAGCGTGCGTGCAGCACCGCCACCTCTGCACGCGCAGCCCTCAGCCACGCAGGATCCTTCGTTGCGGTCGCTCCACGCGTCGAGCCTGCAGATGCGCTGTTGAGTGGCCGGTCTTCTGCAATACAACGCGCCAGGTCACGCGCTGCGGCTGCAGCACCCCCTGTCGCCGCGTCTGTGCGCAGCGGCGGCGGTGTTGTTGCGCTGCTGGACCGGGCAGCACCTCCTGTGGGTGACGGGCGGCTGACGGTAGTGGGGGAATTGATGAGCGGCTGCATGGCGTCCGACAGCTCGCGCGCCTCCCGGTACATTACGCCCAGTACCTTGGCGGATGCATACGCGTCCTTGTCCAGCTTCTCCATGAAGTCCGGGTACCTGCGAGGACACACGGTCAGGGCCACATCACCCGGCAACTGAATCTCATTATGCGCCAGTGACGAGGAAACGCATGGCATGCCGGTGCAAGTGGTTGCTGCAATCATGATGTCCCGTAAGACGGCCTTTGGTATCAGTGTATCACACAACCGCACCAAAGGTGTCCAGGTCCTACTCAGTGGGACAAGATGGCGCGCTCACTTGTTTGGGATCAGCTCGCGGTCGACTGTCGGATGCCTGTATCCATGCACAGCAGCAGTCCAAGCATTAAAGTGACATCGCTGGCGGAACAATGTACGGTGCAAAGGCTACCTCAGTACCTGCGCGCAACAGAGCTGGCAAGTCAAACTGCAGCCAGCACGCGGCATTCGGCAATCCGACCTGCGGGACGTAACATATTCCAACGGTCATAGATTCACCGGGTGGAGCGTGTGGAGGTGCTTGGATGAGCCCTCCTTCAATCCTTCATTCCTTCCCCTCGTCCTGCCCAGGGACCTGGGAGCTGTGTGTGTGCACATTAGGTCACGCACACAGCCCCCAGTGCTTGACACCCCGCTCATGTCATGCACACTGTAAATTGTGCACACTATGAACATACGCAGCGTATACTGTACGGGCCTTTTGGCAAAATATCGCCCATCGCTGTACAACATATCAGCATACACACGGTACATGGCGTTTTCACAACAGCCGCTCACTGACTTGTTGGTCTTTGGGTAGTCCACCTCCTCGAAGTGCGCCTGCGCCAGCGCCAAGCACTGCCCGCTGCGGCTGCCAGCCTCCTCACGATCCGCCATGGCCAGATGCGCGTTGGCGATCCGTCCAAGCAGGTTGCTGGCGATGAAGCGACCGAAGAAACCAGCCACACGAGGGTCCCCCGGCGCCAATTCCAGCGGCTGATTCCGCCGGCCTGCACCACCCGGCAGGAGCGCATGTGCTGCAGCGGAGAGGGCAGAGGCGGTTGTGGATGCTGCCGTCGCTGCAGCGCGCTCCGCCCATGCAGCTAAGCAGCCGAGTGTTGTGGACGAGCTGGCAGCGATGCTGCCGGACCCGCCGTGGGATGCTGATTGCTGCCGAGGCTGTGACGCGGTATGATAATCATCCTCATCACTAGCGGTGAGGTCGTCATTACTGGCTCCGAAACCAGCGATACTGCCATCATCCTCATCTGGGTCGACCGCACGGTTCCGAGGCTCCGGAATGATGGGCTCAAACTTGCTGATCAGGTAAAGGTCGCCGTCGACGTCCCCGCCAGAGCGCCGGTCGGATTCAGGCCGCCTGCCGCATCCCGGTAGCACCAACACGTCAACGTAGCGCGAAAACCATGTAAACGGGATGCTGGCATCACCGCGGCCATGCACCACGCCCACGTCCCAGGGTGCATGAGAGGGCGGCCGGTAGATCAACAGCTCGCCTGTCACTGCGCCGCCCCCGCTGTACTGCACCCCCCCTGCAGGGCAGGGCTGCCCTGCGGCGGAGGCTGAAGTGCGGTACAGATGTGCATCAGTGGTGACATGGCCATACAGGTCGGCCATGCAGATGGCGTCCATGCTGAGGTTCACAAACACCTCCCCCTCCTGTAGAATGCCCTCGTCGTCAACGACCGCCATCAGCAGCCAGCTGCGCGGTAGCGGCACGTGCGCGCGCCCTATGATCTCCGCCACGCCTGCCTCGTAGGCCGCCCAGGCCTGAGGGTAGTGGGAAAAGGGGAACACAAGGGCAGCAAAGCGATTAACCATGTGTGTTGGCACGCAAGCCTCACACATGCGTGGGACACTGTCAGCCTGTCACCGTGCGATCATGATGTTCTTTCGGGGTGGTCGGCCACCGGCTGCATTGCACACATCTGCGCTTGTTATCTGACAATGAGCATGTGCGCAGTGAATCCCCTTACCCACCATGGCATGCCAGAATTGCTGCTGCATCAGGCTGAAGCCTGTGGTGGATGATGCGGCCTCCTCGTCTCCATGCGCTGTCACCGCCGCCCGCAGCCCGGCCAGAATAGGCCGGCAGGCTGGTGGCAGGGTGCGCTGCAGGAGGTCCAGCATGGCCTGGCTGTCACCCAGCACCCCACGCAGGGAAGCCAGGCAGTCGTCCTGCATGCATGTGTGCATGCCAGGAGTTCAACAGGGCAGGTGAGAGATGCTTGAATAAGTGGCGCTTTGATCGCCGTTCTGCATGTACTGCAGCGCGCCTTGGGCCGCCATGTTGGCAATAGGAGCGTGCGCACCCGATGGCCCATTGCTTAGCGGAGCGGTGTGACAACAACAGCAAAAGGACGGAAAGGACGCTACACTACCAATAAGTACGGTAGTGTTAACGGAGATATTGTGACGGTGTTCGACAGCACCGATATTGAGTGTGTGCGCTGTGCAATCAATCACATGCCACAAACTCCATCTGAACCGCCGTACTCCACCGTCCATTAAATCATACCAGCACGAGGTGACGCACTGACCTCCCTCCCCCAGGGAAACGTCCCACCTGCAGCTCCAGGATTGCCTCGTCAGGCACCTGCAGGTCCTGCAAAAGAGTAACCAGCTGGCGGCTGAGGGCGGCAGGCAGCGCACGGCCCACCGAGACCACATGCACGGTTGTGTCGCGGCTGCCAAACTTGACCATGCTGGGCCTCAGCTGCACCTCCACACCGGCGGGGAGAGCATCAGAAAGGGCCAACACGCCCTTTGCACCGCCCATGCGGACCTACAGACACGCACGGCACAGCAAGCAGCAAGCACCTTGATCACCTGTACACATGCCGGCCTGTGTGTGTGCCCGGTGTGCATTTACACTTGCATTGCCCTGCAGCATGCAGAATTAAAAGTACACGCATACCCCCTCATCCCAATCCATCAAGGTGGTGTGCGTATAAAGAAGCATTTAAAACGGAGCAGGATTGGCCAACCTGGATGGCCGACGGCAGGGATGCGCCCTCAAAGTGAATCGCCCCCATCACCAGGTGCATGCCGCGCCGGCTGATACGCCCCACACCGTCAGTGAAGATCTTGGTCACGGTGGTGGTCTCGGACTTGCCCCTGTACTGCACTGTGATATCGGGGAGATCCCAGTGCACCTGGCCGGGATCAAACGTGTGGCCCTCCAATGACGCTGTCAAGCACAGCCCTGTGCGTAGCAGCATTACCCCCTCAGCAGCAGCAGCCTTGCCTTCAAACTTGCCCATGCGGGACCATAGCTGTGTGATGGCAGAGCTCGTTAGCTGCTGTGCTGCCTGCCGCAAGCCCAGCGATGAAGGCGTAACAGGGGTGCGTGCGGCAGGCGGCGAGCTGGGTGTGGCATCGCATGTCGAGCTGCTCCGTCCTGCCATGAGCCACGCAGACTGCGACGTGCGCAGCTGCAACAGGGCATGGCATGGCACAGCGGACCTGTTACAAATGGCCAGTGCGGACTTTCAGGCAGCACTTGCATGGGCAGAACCATGGATGAATCCCAATCCAATCCAGGGCGTGTTTGTGACCGGCGTTGCAGCAGCCCGTGTCTTGGTCTCCGGTCGGTGGCAGTCGCGTTTACAACACGAGGGCACTAAGATGCACACCGCATGAAGTCACACTGGCCAGTGCTGTGCACCACACCTGGCTTGAGCTGGCGCCCAGGAATCCAAAGTGGCGGCCCCCCAGCAGCAGGCCCCGCCGGAGCACCTGCACCAGCAGCTGGCGCGGCGCGGCGTGACGCGCAGGGTAGTGAGCGAACCCGTCCTCGTCCCTGTGGATACAGTTTTCATGCAGCGCGACGCAGCACAGCATAGCACACCACAGCACAGAAGTGTGGGAAGTGTGTGGGCGTGTGTCAGTAAGGTGACAGTTGGACCAGTGGGCACTGACGGTGTGCTTCAGGAAAATGTACGCACTGAATGACCTAATTCCTCTATTGCCTTTACGTCAGTTGGTCGCACGGGCCATAAAGCGATGGGGTGGCGCTCATATGTGCGCGCTGTGCATCGCGAGTATCACAACGCAACCTGCGCTGTCAGGCCTCTAGGTTGCTGTGTTAGCATTTGCATGGCCCGGGATGCCACCTGGAACAAAATGATCCCCAGTTGGTCTCATGCACTGCACTGGACATAACAGTAGGTCAATCAACCTTTGTAGATGTAGCCAGCATCGTACCTGAAGACCACAATGGCAAAGCCGTCCAGCGGTAGACCCATCTCGCGCCGGCTTGAGGCGTGCACGCACGGCTGCTGCTGCCGCGCTGCTGCTGCCTCTGACGCTGCTGCTGCTGCGAGTGCTGCACGGACCGCCCTGTTGGAGCGCATCAGCACAGGCGGCCGCAGCACCAAGGACGATGGCGTCGCCACCACACGCCACACGCGCACCAGGTTGGGGTTCAGGCGGGGACGGGCGTGTGGCACTGGCCCAGTGCCGCTACTGCTGCCCGGCCTGGCCGCCATGCCACCCTGCCACAAATTGCTGCCCCCACTGTCGCTGCCACTGCTGCTGCTGCTGCTGCTGCTGCTGCCATAAGCAGTGCTGCTGGCCTGCGTCGTTTCATCCTCAAAGGCCATCATGCGTGGCCATAGCGCGCTGGGCGGTAGGCTGGCTAGCATCATGCACAGCGCCGCCAGGCGGGACTGGTGGTCTAGCGCTGTCAGCATGCCATCCAGCTCAGGGCTGATGTGCGCCTGAAAGCCTGCTGAGGCGGTGCTGGCAGGTTCAGCAGGCGCATGGGTGGCCAAATACAGCAGGCTCCACTCCAGAGCGGCATGGAAGAAAGCTCTACTGCTGGTGCCCCTCCCGTTGTCGTTGTTGGTGGTGGAAGTACCACCAGGGCTGGCGGCATGCGCCAAAACTGATGATGCCAATGCACCTCTGGGCTGCTTGGCTGCAGGGTGACCCTCCCTGGATGAGCTCGCATGCAAAGATGGACGCTCCAGGCCCAACGCTGCAGACAGCGCATCCGTCAAGCCCTGCAGTGCGTGCCAGGCAAATGTCACTGAGGTTTGCTGCGCCAGTAGATGGAATGCCATGCTGGCTCCGAAACCCAGTGCCTCTCCGTCTCCTCCCAAGCGTACCGCAGCATGCAGTACACTCTGCCTGATGATGTCAATCTGTGAACAGCTGGCGGACTGTTGTTGAGGCTCGCCAAACACTGGGGGTGATGCAGGGAGTGGAACTTGGGGCGTGAGGGTACGAAGCGACATCGGCCGAATGCCTGCTGCATACAGCAACCGGCTGTGACCCTGATCCACTGCAGCAGCAAGACTGTCACTGCTCGCGACATCTGCGGCGGCATTGCTGCCATGCGCATGGAGACGCGCCAGGAATGATGCTGCAGGAGCCATGCGTAGGTCCAGGGGCAAACCGCAAGCCTGCAGCGCACACGACAAGTCCAGCACACGGCTCCACTCCAGGTTTGCAACGGACGGCACCGAAGGCATTGTAGACCTGGCAGCGTGCTGGCCCGACCTGATCGCAGGTCCCTGCAGCTGCTGCTGGGAGCCGGAGGCAGGACTGCCAAGCTGCATATAGCCGCCGAGATCCAGCACAAGCCGGTGACACGCAGCACGGCCCGATCCACAGAGCGTTGGCGCCGCCGCCGCCGTGGCCTCCAAGAATCTGCATGCATCCTCCCAGCAAGCAGTCAACGCGTGCGAATGCATATCGAAGTCATCCCAGAAAGGGTCGTAGTCATAATCGTCAAACGCCTCCTGCCATCGACCATCCATGACGACGCTTGCGTCATTGAACTCTTCTTCATAGGCAGCCGGCTGATCCATCACGCCGTCAAGCGCGCATTCGCCATCTTCACTATCAGACTGGCTGCCGTTGGAATCGCCTGCGAAGTCTCTGCTGCGATTCGCGCATGCGTAGGCCGGCCCTGCCCTCCCTGCCTCTCCACAGCTTCCGCCAGCATGATGCAGTGGTGCCAAATTCTCCACCACCTCATGCCCGCCAGCATCCCACACGCTGTCGTCATACGCACACTCACTCCGGCTGAGCAGCGCGGCAGCGCTGCTGCCCACCGAAACCCGGCAGTAGCGGCTGAACTCGGCGTACGCGGTCTCCTGAACATACACCGCAGGCGGCCGCTGGAGCTCCAGCACCAGATGAACCCGGCTTTGGTTCTGCACAGAAGTCAACGGCGGGGGCGGAGGGGACGCGACGAGCTGAGCAGTGCGGATGGAAGCGTACGGCATCCGCACCTGCACTGAGACGCGCAGCTGCTCTGCACCCTCCGGCGAAAAGAGGACAACGTCGCCGAAGGATATGTGGAGGTCGCTGAGCTTGGCGCTGATCTCAATCGTCCCCGACGGTGTCTGCTGGTGATACATGGCTGTGCCGACCAGCGCGGCATCATGCAGCTGCTGCTGCTGCTGCCGCTGCTGCTGAGCCGGGTTTGTGCTGGTAACAGGCGGGGATGCATGCACGCCATGCAGCTGGCTGGCTGCTTGAGCAGCTGGTTGCGGTACAGATGCAGCGTGTACCGCACTCAGGGGTACTTTGAGGCTTGGCAGTGCCGTGTGGGGTGGTGATGCTGCATCAGGTATGTGCGCGGATGAGACGGCCACACGCACGCTGTCCACCAGCGGGCGCTCCAACGCAGCTGCAGGGCCGCCTGTTGCGGGCGCCACTACAGGGCCCCGGTCCTGATTTGGAGTGCAGCTGGCGGCTCCTGCTGCAACGCCTGACCTGGCCGCGCTCCCCTCCTCATTGATGCTGTCATCATCAATATCGCCGCTTTGATCCTCGTCACAGACGTTGCCATCATCACTGCTGCTGCTGCTGCTGCTGCACGCTTGTGGTTCCGCAAGGGTGGCGAGTGCAGCCTGCTGCAGCAGCCTGTCGACAGCGGCACACAACGTCAGTGCTGCTGCCTCGCTGGCAGCTGAACTCAAACACAGCGTCCTAGCAGCAATGCTGCCGCGATGCTCAGATGCACCATGCGCAGGCACCTGCAGCGGCAGGGTGAGCAGCAGGCAGCGGCCTCCGGACGGCGACTGCTTCACGCGTCCTCCCCTCAGCAGAGGGCTGCCCTGCAAGAGCTGCCGCACAGCTGCCACCTCCTGCTCTGTCAGCCTCAGCAGCGCTGAAGGTGACAACGCTGGCACCTGATGGGATGACGACGTCGCTGCTGTCGCTGCTGTCAGACTGAGAGTCAATGGCGGCTGCAGAGCAAGGGACAGCTGCAGGAAGTGGGCCAAATGCTCAGCGCTTGCTCCTGGCGCGATGATGGCATCTCCCTTGGAGGAGCTCTCATGGGAGGAGTGTTGGCTGGTGGCCTGCTGCTGCTGCCGCTGAGCGCTGCTGTCACCCCCAGCGGCAGTAGACACGTGTTTCTCCCTCAGCTGCTCTGCCTTGGCCAGCGCTGGCTGCATGTGCCGGTGCCACGGCTGCTGCACGACCTGCAGCGTGTGCACAGCACACACATGACACATGGCACAGACACACACATGCCGCGCGCAACACATGCCGCACTAACAATGTTGTTACGACATAAACGCTTCCAAACCACTGAGCTGAGTCTCTTAATGCAGCGAATGCTTAGCTGGGTTGAAGCACTGATCACGCGTGTGCCCCCTCGCTCATACCATCCCCCCCTGACACAGCCTGGCAGTTGCGAGCTAGCGAAATGGACGTCAATCCAACGATGGGAGCTGTCAAGCAGCATATGTGTGCGTCGATGCACCGGATTGAGACACACACCGACAGGGGGATACACCATGGGATCAAACAACCTAAACGGCCAACACACCGACGGGCTCCAGGGCTCTGCACTCACCTCCTGGCGCACTAGCTCCGCCACCTGCCCCTCCAGGGCAATCATGCCCTGCATGGTGGCGTGCTCGCAGTCGTCACACAGCACCACGAAGCGTCCCGCCTGCAGGCCTCACATCATGCAACATGGCAGCGGCTCTGCGTCAGGCATATCACGCTAAACAGTTTATAGGGTCTGCGGCCAAGGCTGAGGTGCTTACGCACCTGCCAAGCGCCACCATTGTGCACAAGAGCCCAGCCAACCAAACCTAGGCTCAGGCATGCGGGTCAAGCGTTCATGTTACGAGCAGCGTTCATAATTGATTGACTTTGCATGACTTGGCCGATCAGGCCATTCCTGCATGTGCGAGCGGGCAGCGTTCATGTCATGAGTGTGGGCTGACCTGCGCCCTAGCCCGGCCGCGGCTCTGCACGTACGCGCACAGGTTGGTGACGGCCTCAAAGCGTATGACGGCGTTGCACGCCGGCACATCCAGACCCTCCTCCGCCACGCTGGTGGCGATCAGCAGCCGCACCTCACCTGCGGGGGGGTGGGTATGAGGGGGGCCGGGATAATGCACAAGCCGCGCCACGCTCACCAATCAACCACACCGTTTCCAGCAGAGGCGCTTGCCACGTCTCAGGCGTTTGCTTGCCTGCTGACTCCAGTGCTGCAAAGTGAAAGTCGTGCCATTGTACTACCGTATCGTATCGTTGTGATGCCCATTTCGGTACCTCGGCTACAGCGCATCCGGTAGTTGGCAGGGTGCGGCAGCTGCACATGACCCTTCTTGTGAGGTTTACAGGGTCCCAACAGCATAGCAGCCAATGATATCAAATGTGTTCGTACCGGATTTGAACTTGGCGACGGTGGGCTTCTGCTCCGCGTGCCAGTCCATGCCGTCGTAGTCTGAGTGCCCCACCAGCACTGCGGGGCACAGCTGCCCCACCTGCAAGAACATCCGCCGCAACCGCGCACACATGCACATACCAGCAGATGACATGAAAAACCCCTGGAAGCTGCGGGTGCACATACTTGCTACGGTATGTATTTGCTGCGAGGCGCTGCGCAGGTGACTTGCTAACCAAAAGGGTCTAGTGCATACATGCTAATATACTGGTACCTCAACCGGCGCCGGCGCCGGCGGCAGCAGTGGCAGCGGCAGAAGCAGCAGCACTGGATTCACTGCGCAAACCTTGTGCCCAGCTGCTGATATGATGCACGCCGGTCACCTCATGCACCTCACCAGAGGGTCCCCACTCATCACGCCATGCAGGAAGCGCACTGTCTCCCGGCTGGCGCTCAGCACCAGCACCCGCAGCTTCCAGGGGTTGCGTGCAGCCTCAGGGCTGCGCATAAGACCATGCAGGATGGACAGCAGCTTCGTCACACGCGCGCTGTGGGGGCACACAGAGCCTCCGGACGCAGACGCCAGCCTTGCTAGCCGATGCCTCAGCTGGCTCGTATCGCCGCCCATGACCCGAGCTGCAGATTGTATTGCTGGTGAGTACGCTGATGTTGCAGGCAGCGCTGCAATGCTGTGCCAGGCAGCGGTGTCAGGCAGCAGCCCGTTGGGCAGCAGCAGCTGCTGGGCCACGGCACTGGCACCCTGAAGACCCACACGCATCAGGCAGGTGCACAGGTCGCCAATGACAGAGGCCATGTGCTCCAGGGCTGCTGCTGCAGCGGCGAGGGACGAAGCAGGCCCGCCTGCCGCGCCGCCATTCCCGCCTGTGCTGCTGCCTGCGGCTGCACTGCTGGCCTGCCGCTGCTGCTGAAGTGAGACGTGCTGCTGCCTCAGGTGCGCTGCAATGTCCTTCACCGCAGCCGGCAGGTGCCCGGCTTCGCTCTTGTCAGCGCCCGTAACCGCACGGCATGCGGCCATGCCCACATCTTCCCCACGAGCCGCCACGGCCTGGACCCTCCGCCAGGCCTGCACCATGCCACTGTTTCCAGCATCCAAATGACTTGAGGTTGTAAGCTGCAAGAGATCCTCCAAAGCTCTTGTACAGCCAGTACTGTAGGGACCCACATGGCTCATGCCGTCTATGTGGAGGCCGCCTGCACCAAGCCACAGGGTGGGTGTGGACGGCGGCGATGCTGGTGCTTGTAGGGCGTTGCAGAGTGACCGCAGCATGGCGTACAGGCAGGCCGCTGCAGCGCCCTCTAGCCAGATTAGATTTTACATTAGGAGCTTTCTAGCCAAGGCCGACACTCCCCTCAGATGAGGACATAGAACTCTCGCAGGAGCGAGTCAAGCAAACAGGCAACAACGGGCCAACGCTGAACGCGTTACGCCAAGGATATGATCCATTGTGCCGCCCTCTAGCTCCCTCTCCTTAGGCGTGGTGTGCACCACCTCGAACGCAGTACTGGCCTGCAGCACACATACCGGTAGCACAACGCAGTGCTCCATCAGGGCTCAGTGCTCATAAGCGGCTGACAGAAACGAGTATTGCAGCACTGATGCAGCAATACGCTGGCATTATGCAGTAGTGCTACGGTATTGTGGCCCAGTCTCGTTTACAGAGTTTCAACTAGTAGCTGTTTTCAGAGTCGATGTGCTCACACACACAAATGATCCACTGCACAGCAGCGTAACTTGCATACATGTGTGTGGCAGCTTAGTACCTGCAGCGTATGCTGCTGCAGCTCCGCAGTCTTCGCTAGCGGCGTCACCAGCTGTGCGTCGCCCATCGCCACCTGCAGCTCCCGAAGCCGCCCACACCACCTGCCCCTGTCCAGCACCGCACCAATCTGGCCAAACCCGCCAGCTGCCGCGCCCGCGCCGACAGGCGAGGCTGTGAGGCCCACGATGTGCGTGCCCTTTGAGGCGCCGGGGTGGGCCCGGAAGGCCTGCAGGGCTCTGGCCATGGCGTGGCCGCCGCTGGCGTGGTGCACCTCGTCAACGAGCAGCAGGCGCACGCGGTGCAGCGGGAAGCGGCCGTTGCGGTTGAGGTTCGCGACAAAGAACCCTGCGTGCGGATTGGCAGCATCGTGCAGATTGGCGGAAACAGTCCCACACGGGTGACACGTTAACGCATGCTGATGGCCTGGGTCATGGATTCAGAACAGCGATAGTGCGGCCTGCTGTAAAATCCCAGTTACGGCAGTGCACATGCATGGCGCATGTATGCATTTAATACGGTAAGCCTCGAGCGTGTTGAGGGACAGGCCTGCCTCACTATCTGTTAAACGCTCCTGCCAGCACGGGGGATGCAGCGGTGCCATGCCACAACTGTGTACACCCGGATCACTCCTAAAACACTGAATTTCATAAGGCGGCTCAGTGTGCAGCTCAGTGTGTGTATCTGCCCCAACGCAGCACCAAATGACAGCACCACGCCACTAATGGAGTGTGATGTACTCATTTGTCATCGCTCCTACCGGCAGTGGCCACCAGGACGGTCGGGGGCGAGCGCGCCAGCCGCGCCGCCTCTTCAGGCGGGGTGGTGTCGCCGTCACACACAGCGATACTGCTGCCACTACGCCCACCCACGCCAGCGCCGTGCCGCCATGCAGCAGTAGCCCGCGCTGCACCGTCAGCAGGTGCCTCGTCGGCGCCGCCGTGCGTACGCTGTAGGTGCGGTAGGAAGCGAGCCAGCGCGTCCGCCTGCTGCTGTGCCAGCGGGCACGTCTCTGTGAGGAACAGGATGGTGGCCCTGCATGTGCATGCACGATAATGCAGCGGTGTGGACAGCGGGCAGCGGGCGTCACACTTTCCACACGCTGCTCTGTGAGCCAAGCGCAGTATAGCATGTCTAGCATGTCACATCTATGCACGGGACGTCTGAGGGTGCCATGGCGGGTTTTTGGCAGCTGCATGCCTCCTGCCTGCACAAGCGATGCACGCAATGCTTGGGGTGTAGCAAGGGTGGGAGTGATGGGATAGCTGCAGGGCAGGTCGCAGCCGGTTTGATTTGTTGTTGAGCGAGCAGGCAGCCGTATTACAGCCATACAACCGCTTGTATGGAGACCAGTTCTGCTGACAGGTGTGCCCTACAGGCCTGCAGGTTAGATCGGCACAGGCGTCCGTGCGAATGTGCAGTATAGGTGGCTGTTACATGAACGCACCCTTCATCGCCCACCGCCTTCGCCTGCAGCAGGGTGTGCTGCACCAGCATTGCCGCCACGAGCGTCTTCCCAGTGCCAGTGGGCATGACGGCGAGCGCGTTGCGCCACAAGCACCCCAGGAACAGCTCAACCTGGACAGATTGTGGTGCATGCACGAGGGAGGGCGGCACTCATCACCGGGGGCTGCCACGCAAACTTCGCCAGCCTTCACAAGCGCACATGCTGCAACACGAGCATGCTCACGTAGCACAACTTCATGGATTGCTGCAAGGTGAAGAGCCATGCGACCATATCATGTGGCCTGACTGGTAGTACGACCTACAGGGGTGTGGTCTCGATCTGGTCTCAGGTGCCCTTGGCTACCGACATTATGCATAGACGAATTGCGTCGGCTGCACCAACATATAAACATAAGCCCATCTTGTCTTTATAAGGGAGGCCCGTCTGCAGGCATGGCAAGCTTGCCTGTTGCTCCCCGCTGTAAATCGAGCACTCACCTGGTACATACGTGGGGTAGGCGTGGCGATAAGGCGCCACAGCTCCTCAGGAACGTAGCCAGGTGCAGGCCTGAAGTGGGCTGGTGGCCTTTGGCTATCACCCTGCAGCTGTCCTCCAGCGCTTGCAGCATCATCACAGCTGTCCACCGTGAGGACGACAATGTGGGGGCAGTCCCGTGGGGAAAGTCGTTTGCCGATATGTTCGATAAGCTGGCCTGCAGTGGAACGCCACCTGAAGACCAGGGGGTGTTCGTTCTTGGAATTCTTCAAGCAGACCTTGATGTATGTGTTCAGTAGCACGCCAGGGAAGTGCGGTTGCGCCTGGTGCGGGAAGATTCGGCCCAAACCGCGGCCGCATCCACCACACTGCACCTTGTGTTTCGGCACTCCTTTCTTGTCCACGCAAGTTTCGACCTTCAAGCACAGCTGCGCATCCTGCTGAAGGTCCTGTGGCATGCACTGACATTTCTCGGGCAGTACGGCCAGGTGCTCATCTGCAAAGCACAGGTCCGCCAGGCCTGCCACGCGCTGCCCGCAGCCTCCACAGAAGCACCCATCTGCTGATGCTGACACGCTCATGCCGCCTGCTAACGTCAGTGGTCGTATGCGGTGTCCATCGCTGGTGTTCAGTCAGAGCAGCGAGAACCCTCGCTTTATACCTGCCAGTGGCAGTTGGGGCAGGAGTGAAACATGTACGTTCGTCAGTCGTCCGACACTTGCTGCCATAATCAGAGCTTGTATGCAATGGCGCATACAAGCAGAACTGCCAACACCAAATGAACTGATAGGCGCATGCTGCAGCGCACCTGGCGAGCCAAACAGGCACTCTGCGGGCAGGAACGCAACGCCGTGATGTCAGCGCTGAGGATGTTGGTCTTGGTCGAGTTGGCAGTTAAGCCAAGGGCTTGTGCTGCTCAGATCTATGTTGGACAAACGGAGCCATCAGGACACGATTGATCGCAAACGGCGTTCTGAAATGCGTTTGACAAGTCACATCGCCCTGCATGCGGCGGTGGTAATGACGGTGGTGACAGTGATTGTGCCTGTCCAGTTGCTTGCTGTGCGGCGAGCTTCGGGTTGCTGCCATGACACACAGGTCACGCACTTCCACACTTTGCTGTGCAGTGCGACCCCTCAACCACTGTGCATTGCTTTTCTTAATCCGGTGCAATGCATGACAATGTGACACCTTCGAGGCGAGGCACACACGCTGTGCATGGGCTGCGGCAGGCGATGTAGCGCCGCCGTTGTCGACAAGGTATAGTGTGGCTCCTCGGTGCGGCCCCCAGCAGAAGTCATCATATCGCGGTGCCATAGCAGGCGACAGGTGGGTGGCATTCCACGCAAATCAACCTTTCGGGGCATCCACCACTGGTGTTGCTAATGCATGGGGCAGGTACGTGATGCTGGGTGGCCCTCCACTCCTCCAGCATATAGATGCCTGCATCATGCTCACATCCCACCAGCCAATGCTGCATGCAGGAGGCCATGTACTGCAGCATACTGCCTCAAGGTTCATTCCCGCTTCCACCTCGCTCGATCCTCTGATCCTTGCTTGTGTGCACGTGTGCATGTGAGCTGCTACCCACATATCGTAGGGTGCTGGATTACGATGATAATGCTGCTGCTGCAACAGTCTCTGTTCACTCCGGCACAAGCCGCCGCTGCTGCAAGCGTAACCAGCCTCACTGCACATTGCATAACACGCAAGGACACCGTTCGGTTCAAGATGAGCTGCATGTGGCCATTGAGTGTCCCCATTATGCTTCGTTACGTGCAAAATATTCCGCGATCTTTAGCGCTGAGCTGTCAGCCGATGCTGCTGGCATGCGCATGTTGTTGAATCACT
>BDDA01000150.1:99572-117121 GCA_001662385.1 Chlamydomonas asymmetrica | reverse complement strand
TTGGTTACCAATGGTAGTAGGTAGTCATGAACACACATTGGTAATTTGATACTCAATATGCGCGTTTCTCTAGTATCGCCGTCAGCTTTGCCAGCTGGCCACCTATGCGATGCTTGAATACCCAGTCATACGCTAGCGTCTCCATAATCTGTCGTCCACCCCACCAGCTAATGGGCAAGGAGCAGCGTACAGCCTAGCACAAGGGTGTCGCATAGTTGCAAACGGTGGTGATGGCGAGTTCGGGACGGGAGCTGCGGGTCGCGTTATGCCGCCGCCTTGGGCGATATCAACACCATGCCTAACCGCCCGCCACCCCTGTGCTTGCCATATGCATGACTGCCTGTCTGCCACTGCCAGAGGCCCTGGCAGCGCCTCACAGCGCCATCATCATCACAGATCAGCAGTGCCCCTAATGGTTCACATCAGCCGAACGGGTCCCTGCTGGTTCACCACACATACGGGATGAGCGCCTTCCGCCTCCTGGGGTACTCCGGGAAATTCTCTAGGTACCACCTGCACAGCGCCAGGTACAGCAATGCAGGAATGCAGGGGCACGACATGGTCAGCCAAGCAAGTGTCAGCGCGCTCAGGTGCCGACGCTGCGCCGCCTGGTGATCCAAGTACCGACATTGGTACCGGCAGTCAATCCAGGTCGTGCAGTGTCAACGGCTCCGCAGTCCGCAGAGCAGATGTTGGATGGACGCTTGTTACAGTGCGTGTACGTGCCACCAAGGCAGCAGCTTCCGTGTGCAGACTGTGCAGCACCAGGCCATGCATACATGGGGGGGGGGGGCGCTGCCAGCGCTGCCAGGCGGGCCACCGCCAGCACACTCACCGATGCGTTGCGCCAGCCGCTAGAGAGAGGTTCAGCACCTGCAACGCACGGAAGCGGCACAGCAGCGGGCGATGACTCGTAACCCTTGATGCCATCACACGCACAGCAGTGAAATACCCTCATTTTGACCATGTCGGTGCCCCCCCACGCACCCCGCCACATGCTTGATCCTGTGTTGGTCCACACTGCGCCGATGGTCAGTGCATGTGCGGCGTTTGTCGCTCAACACACCACAGGCTGGTCGCTACTCGGTACACAATGCACTGGATACGCAGTGTGTCCTTTCGGCGCCTACTAAGAATTGAATACGGTGCGGTGCGCGGTTAGTGCTGTGAACTTTGATGACTCACCACCCAGGCGAAGGCGAGCGCCGGCACCAGTGAGAAGCGCATCACCAGTGCGAGCCCGAAGTACAGCAGCGCCTCGCCAAAGTAGTGAGGGCAGCTCACAAGCTTGAACGGGCCGCCCCTCGGCAGCACGTACGTCTGCGCGTCCGGCCCCTCCCCAACCGTCACCGTCGCTGGCAGCTTTGGCTTCTGCTCCTGACCCGGCTCTTGTTCCTGTGCTGCTTTGCTGTTTGGCTTGGCGGGAGCTAGGGGCCGCTTCCGGCGGGTCGCCTGCTGCTGCTGCTCGGACTGCGCTGGCGTCGGCTGCTGCTGGCCGCTGGGCACCTTGACCCCGGCGCCGGCGGCAATCTCCTCTGCGGTGCGCCTCACCTTCTCTTCGTGCTCCTTGGCCGCCTGCACCTTGTACGCCTGGCGCGCGAGGATGTAGTGTGACAAGCACTGCACCAGGTTGCCCAACACAAACAGCGCGACGCCCTGCAGGCAGATGGTAGCCAGCCAGTACACATGTAGCCTTGCTTACGCACCACGCATGCGAGGCTGCCCATATGCGTGTGCAGAAATTCATGATCGCCACACGCGCTTCCCGCTGCCAGACATAGTGCAGGCGGCGCAGCGGCGCCATCGACATTGCCATGCAGGGCACAGGGCTGATGGACAACACTGCAGCAGCATGCAAGCGCCGCTGGCATGCTGGGAAGCCGTCAAACGTTAAGAAACTGTGAACAGCCAGCAGCGTCGCATTGACAAATGCTGCACTTTTCACCGATTATGCAAGCGCAGTCCCGGCCTCGGCCCAACCGGCAATGCGATTGCTGGCAGCAATGGGAGCACGCTCACTCACCAGCAAGAGGCGTGCCAGCTCTATCCTGGGCCACTGCTGCATCGTGCCGAACAGGTGCGCGTCGAGCGTCACGTTGCGCTGAGCCGCGGCCGCCGCCGCCGCCGCCGCCAGCGCATCGTCGTCGTCCTCCATTCCCGCCAGCAGCACACGCGACGCGTCCAGCGTGGCATTCTCACCCGCCCCTGTGGCATTCTGCAGGGTGACGGCCCATGCGTCGTTGCCGTAGCTCATGATCGCCTTCAGCATGGCGACCGCCTCCTCGGAAGGCGGCAGCGGCAGCGCGGCCGCAGCGGTGTCGTTGCCAGCGGCCGCGGTTGCATTGGTGGTGCTGGTGTCGAACAGGCCGTTGGCGAGCAGCGTGGTGGCGGCGTCCCATCGGAAGATGCCCGGCGGCAGCAGGCTGAGCGGCATCACCACGTAGTATGCCAGGCCAAACAGCCAGGCGATGACGTGCATGCGCGAGCCTGCGCAACGAAGAAACAGCAGAGGCAGATCCGTACTCGGCAACGCATTTCATTACAAACGGCTCAGGACTAAGGCGCTCCCTGGAGCTCAGCCTTCACAGCAAGACACAGGCACTTAGCCAATGCATGCGGGCGTGCGCTATGTGCCTTCATTACACATTCATGAACGCCACCGACATACCGAATCCCGGGTCCAGTGTTTGTACCTGGGTTCATGGGGTGCATCATCGTAGGCGCTCACCTGGGGGGTACACCATCATATGCGCCGTCTCTGTGTAGCGTCGCACCAGGTGCAGCTGGAACAGCATGAGCGCCACCAGCGCATTGATCTGTATGTGCACGGCGCGAATGCGTGAACGGCATGTGCAAGCAACGCAGCTGGTGCGTCAGCGCCAATGCTGCCAACGAGCACAGCACTCGGGTAGCCAACACAGTGCATGCTGCGGCGTAGAGTCTGGTGGACCATGCCCAGAACTGCACAGTCCTGACCGTGCCGCGTGGATGTGACAAGGCATCTACCCACTACCAGTGGCAGTTGCAACCCACACAGGCGTTGACAGGTACCCAACCAACACGAGGCAAGGTCAGGCCAGGTGCGACGCAGGCGGGGCACTTAAGTGCATGCACCCTCCGACGCGCAGAACACCATGCAACAGGTCGTGCACGTGCAGTGTTGGTGAGTGACCGCATGCAGCGTGGCCTACAAGGCCTACAGCCTATAGCCGATGCCAAAGCCGATGCCAAAGCCGATGCCAAGAAGAGCAGCGCTATCCGCCCCCTTCAACATGCCTCCTACCTGCATCATACCAGGCATCACGCCTGCCTGTGCTGCCTGTGCGTGTACGTGGATGAGGCACGACACCAGCAGGGCGTTGAAGAGGCTGCCCACAGCATAGAACTGCTCGAACCAGCTCTGAGGGACAGACCAGTCCTGCAGTGTGCAGGAGGTCGAGTGTTGCAAGTTAGGACAGCATAGGGCACAAGGTGGCAAACTGACATGAAAAGTGATGAACCCTGCGCGTAGAGTCCTTCACTCGGCGGCATTAAGCAGCAAAGTTATAGTGTGAACTCGCCGGCCAAAGATTGCAAACACGTAATTCACAAGCATACGGAGCGGTGCATTGGTAAGTTGCTCTCTTCCCAGGGCCAGTGTGAGCGGCCTGCCCATCCCGCACCGCTGCGACGTGCGTGAACTTCTCAGGCAACTGACCTTGAAGGGTCCCAAAGCGGCTGGCTTGTCATGCCAAAGCTTGCCCCGTGCAGCGCTCAGCCGTACTGCTGCCCTGCAAAACGTTCACCGTCACCACCAGCCAGGGACAGACACAATTTTACAGTACGCTCGCGTAGCAGGCAAACAACGTAAACACGGAACAGCTCCTTCGGTCAAGCATCTCAAATACATGGCTGCCATGCTTACTTGAAAGCTGCAGGTATGGGGAGAGGTAGGAGAGTGAGCAGCACAGCTCCCACTGCCAAGACCCAGAACGCCAAGATAAGCTGCGGGAGATGAGGGAAGAGTGGCTCGAGAATCAAAGCTGCCGCCGGGGCAATGCGAGCAAGCACCTGTGACAGGAGCTGCAGGATCAACATGTTTGGGGTGCTGGTTAGCCACAACTGCTGCACACAACCTGAGCTGCGGTACCGAGTTGTGCGATCGCTACTGGTTTGATTGTATAGTAGGGGTTTGTTCCGCGCAGGGAAGGAGCTATGTGGCAGAACAGGTCAAGGCCACGGCAATGTTAATATTGCATGTATTGGAGTGCCTTTATGCCTTTCTGCATTCATTCCAAACTATACAACGCACAATTCATCCAACGAGCCAGTCGATCCGCAATGCAATTCAGCATGTGTCATGCACGGCTCGCTCGCAGCCTCGCACCGGTGTGCTGTTTCATGCATTGCACCTGCACGTCAGTATTATTTGCGTCGTACGTGGTTTAGGTTTTCCTGTGCACCCAGCAGCTTGCTTTGGGTGTCTGCGCGGTCTTGCAGCTGGCCCTTGTGACTTAAGACACGCAGAGCGTTTTTGCGTACGGTGCTTTTTCCACTGTGTAACGCTGATGCTGCAGCCTACTTTAGCGTGAGGCAAGCGCTTGTAATACTGTCGGCGATCAGGCACGCTTGGGTCAGGGCGACGGCACATACCTGGTTCAAGCCGCGACGTGTTGCACAAGGGCAGTGCAGCGGAGGAATCTTGGGCAGCAAGCAACTGGTACTTGGAGGCCTGTTTAATTAAGAGCGCTCGGGCACTTGGTGCCTGCGTGTTTACCTGAGGACGTAAACCAGCGGAAAGGGAACGGCACGCGGAGCACGCAGCTATCATGTATTTCCGGCTGCCCCAGTTTGCGCACTTGCTGGGCAACCGTATGATTGCCCGTGACCACCTTCGGCGTCTCTTAGTGGAGCAACACGAAGTCGACCGACAGGTGTACAAGGCGATTACGATGGACAAGACACTACCGATGGACGTGCGGCTGCAGGTGCAGCGGCTTTTTGAGACCGAGATGCCAAAGGATGCGGCCCCCACACGTGTGGTGAACCGCTGCATACTGACGGGGCGTGCCCGCAGCGTGTTGCGGTTCGCGCGCGTGTCGCGCATCATGGTGCGCAAGCTTGCGCACTACGGGAACCTCCCAGGCGTGGCAAAAGCGTCATGGTAGGCGGCATGGCCTCCCGTACTATGCTGTGTGTGCATTGTGTGTCCCTGGCTCAGCCTTGTCTCAGCTCGGAAGCGAATGCATGCGCCGAGTCGCCGACTGCGGGTGCAGCCCCAGTGTACCTCAACCATACGCCACAAGTGTACCATCGCTTATGCATTCCACGTACAGCTGAGGCCGTTTGTGTTTATCGTTACTTCATGCGGCTGCAATGCAACGCCCAACGGCCATGCATGAATGTGATCATTGGTGAACCTTGCGGGCCGTTTGGGTTGTACCAACATTCACCTGCCTGTTCTTGCGGTCTTGGCGCTGAGCACAGTGCACATTTTACAATAATCCTTCAAGCAAAGACAAGTGTTTGTAAACAATGGATTCTTGCTGTGAGCAACAAGTAAATGCAACATGCGATTGCAAAACCAGTACAAGGCCACCGCACGAGTTGATTCTGTACGTTGAAGACTTTCACCATTGGGTGCAGGAGGGGCCGGCAGCACAGCCGGTAGCAGCAGCGAGCAAAATAAAACAGTGTCAACGACGCTCAACACACACGCGCAAAGTCGTGACATCGCTACGCGAGCAAATGGCGGAGGTGCATGAGAAATATTGGGTGCGGGGCGCGCCTCCCTCCGCCTGTCTCTGGGCACAGGTGTGTGTGCCCGACGCATGCACATGGGCAGCACCACCCGAGACGCATGCATGTATACACAACAGGCACGGGTGATGACCCAGATGGCAGGCAGGCGGGCACGACCAGCTCAGTTTTTCCCTCTGTGTCTCTCACAGATACCCCCCAGTAAGGGAAGCACCTGCCGCGGCAATGCGGGCCAAACGGAGCCCGGGCGGGCAGGGAGGAGGTGCTTCATGCAGCCAGTGCATGCACCATAGCATGCCGGGCAGTGGAGGCTAACCATGGCCGGCCTTCCCCGCTTGGGCCTCAGAAGCGTGCGATGTGCATGTTGTACAAAGGGGTGGGGGGTGATCATGCTCCTACAGCAGCAGAGAGCCGCCAGAGCTGCACGGCATGGTACTCTACTGTACTGCTAGTACTGCGCAACAGCGAGCGTGCTGCATGCCATCATCACAGGCGTGCATGTGTCAATAAACGGCAAGCCTCGCACACAGGCGGCTCGACAGCGTGCAAGCGCAAGCACTGCAGGGCTGCCAGCATTGCGCCATCATCACGCACACCCCAGCTCGCTGCACACTCGCCCAATCAGTGAGCGCCCCCGTCAAGCTCTCACAACAAATCAGTCGGCCCTCGTAACAACGAAAAGTAAGCAACAGACGAAACAACTCACTGTAGTGTGTAAACACCTAAAGGAACAAGCGGCGGGGGACTGCGGAGATGCTGACACGGTGGGGGAGGAACACGTGTGAATACGATGTGTACACAAAATGGCAAGCTCAGGAGGGGCTGGGGGCGCGGTATCGTGTGTGCCTCAGGTAGCCAGCAAGTACTTCAGTGCCGAGCCGCATGCTGCGGCAGCGGGGAAAAGGTCAAGGGATGTAACGCGTCATCGTCGTCATCGCTAACAGCAGTGAAGTGCAGCTGAGGCCGGTCGTACGAATGCGGTGCAACGAAGTGTGTATGCGGCACGTAAGCAGCAAGCAGTTAAATTGGGTATTATTGGGGACCACTCCTACAGCCTGTATAATGCACCGATGAGCAACAGAGCCCACCCAGCGCGTGGTGCTGCTTACCCGGCGGAAACAACGCGTTTGGGTGCCTCTTATTCCTGGCCCTTGGCACCGAAACCACGCAGGATGGCAGAACCGCTCCGCCACCCATGCGTTCATACAGTCAAAGTGTGTGGGACAAGGGCATGGACGAGCGAGCACGCGGCAGGCTGGCAGGGCGCTGACCCGTCGGCAGTTGCATTAACAAGGGGAGGGAGACGCAAGGGATGTGGGGACGTGGAATACAAAGTCGTGAAAGCAATCAGTACCAGGGCGCGATTGCAAACGTTGGTTAGGAGCTTGCGGGTGCGGGTATGTTCCTCGTCCCCAGGCTGAGCCAAAGCAGCAACCGTGCCACCGCCTTAATTAGGCCCTGTACACCACCCGATGCTGATAGCGGCAAATAAGTCAAAAGTCAATTGGTATGTGCAAACACCACTGTTACGCGCTTGGCAAGGAAGGCGTCGCAAGTGGCGTGGATGGCAAAGCGGACATGCAGCCGCGCCGGGCGGTCTCGTGGCACCGCCTGGCACGAAGCTGCAGCTCGCGAGCCAGCCAATGGAATCAGCACGCCGCACTCATGCACGGGATGCAGACGGAAGGTGCCAACACAGCCAGGCCAGAGCGTGGCAGCGCAGGCCACTCTGCCACAGCCTGAGCTCCACCGCAATCAGGCCATGGTGCGGCAGCGCTGCCTGCGTCCACCGCTACGTGTACGTTTGCGTGTGTGTGCGTGCGGCTATGTCACCGGCCGATCGGTGGTGACTACTGTGTGCCGCTTGCAGATGCACGACATGGGTTAGCAGCAAGCAACACATGTGGCCATAGTTGGCTACATCCCTCAGCACTACAGGCAGGGCAGCAAACTCCCCTGTAAAACACTCACCCACTCGTCCAGAATGGGCAACCCCATCCAACCCAGCCAGCGGTGGTGCAAGTACCTAGCACACAAACCTGGCAGGCGTAATACACCTCAGTAAGCAAGCCACGCCCAAGCCTGGTGCATCTATGCTGTGTGAGCCAAACGGAGCCACCACAGAGCGGAGCGATGAAACGTCAGTCAGGTGACTGGGACGTCAATGGTAGTGCAGCGAAATTCAAGCACGACGACGTCGCTTGTATACACTATATGGAGCCGTTCAGGAAACAAAGGCTCAGTTGGCGCTGTCGAACAAAAACGACTGGTACACACTCTTGACGCGTCCCCAGCGCCACACACCCACGCGCTGCACCCAGTGTAACCCCGATCGCGCGATGCAGCAGTGTCTCTCTCTCCCAACACCAAACGCCAGGTGGTGTGCGCTGCCTAGACGCGCCAGGTGGTGTGCGCTGCCTAGACGCAGAAGACCCGCACCGCCGCAAGGGCAGTGAGCGCTGCTGTGATGCTCGCGCTGAGCAGGTTCACCGCGTTGTTGTCCAGCAGCTGGAGGCCTGCGATGTGGGTCACGTTGGGGCCGGGCTTGCCGACGATGCGGCCTGTGGCGCGGTCAACGCCCGTGTACTGCACCGTGGCGCCGAGTAGTGAGTCCAGGGCAGAGCCCAGGAGGCCTGCCATGAGGCCCAGAGGTATCAGCTTCCACTGCGACATCGCGTGTGCACGCTGCTGCTCGAAGATCCACAGCGTTGGGGACACCAGGCCTGCATGGCGAAGCACAAGTTGTGAACGAAGCAGGTCTTGATGGTGTGGACGCTGCAGGCGCACAAGCACGAGCTGTTCAACGACTTGGGCTCGGGCCTTGGGAGCTTACCCTCAGCAAACATGTAACCACATGTGCTGTGCTGCAGCGGTCGCAACTTCAAGGGGTTGCAGGCGTTTACTGCACGCCTTTTTTCACCCAGGCCACAGAACGCTGCCACCCAGGTGGCACCGAGCGTAAGTACTGCAGCGTGACATTACCTGAAACGTAGAACACGGCGCCGATGAACATGCCACCCAGGATGGACGCACTCAGGCCCAAGAGTGTTACGCCGCCGTTGGTGCCCCGCCGCACAGGACGCAGTGTTGTTATCAGCAGCGGCGTGTCACTGCTGAGCGGGCCAAGCTCGCTGGCCCATGTGTCGCCGCAGCAGCAAGCCATGTAGCCCAGGAACGCGCCCATGGATGCGGTCACCGCCTGAGCTCGCCATGGGTCCAGAAGATTAGGTGCCGGCTGTGGGCCCAGAGGCAGGTCGACGCAGCCAGCAAGGATGCCATATGCGACTGCCAACGCCACTGGTACGCCACCATTGCAAAGCACCTGTCAAGCAAGCAAACCCCAAGCCGTGAACCCTGAGTCGTAACACAAAGAATGGCAAAAGCCAGCGCCGCGCAAGTTCAGCATTTTGCCTGGGCAAACCCAGTGTCAAGGTACAACCCAGTTTCACCGTGTCTGTGCGCGAACACGCGCAGTACTTGTCCGATGCTCACACCGCTTTTTTTGTCGGCTCCCTGCCGCAGCACGGGACACGGCGAGGCTTGTGCGCATACCTGCACCCAGGTTCGCTGGCCTCCCTTCTTGCCGCCCTCCTCCAGGCCCTCCTTCAAGTGCTCCTTGTACGACGTCAGCCATGAGCTCGAAATGAAGAAGGCAAGAAGCGTGGCACCGAAGCGAAGGCTGGAACCAAGAGTGCCAAAGCCCACAACGAAGGCCGCGATAGCACCGCTCTTCGCCAGGCTGTTCCGCTGGTAGCCCCAAAGCGAAATGCCAACCGCGCCCACCGCAGCGCCCAGCAACTGCACTGCCAGGCCGCAAGCATGTGACGTGAGCAACGCAACAAGTAGCAGGCACACTGTGCCAAGCTTGCGCAGGACGCCGCTGACGCTTGAGAACCGCGCAGCAACGCCTGGAGGCACGAAGCCCGGGAACAGGCTGAACTGACCGCCACTGCCAGCAGCAGCTGCTTCCTCTTGTAGTTTCTGCATATCATCCAGAGAGGACTCTGCCTTGGCCAGAGCTGCCTGCGCACGTGCGAGGGCGTCTGACACGTTGACCTCGGGGCTTGCAGGTGCACTCTGCACTTCGCTTGTTGACGCTGATTGCGCTGCACCATTGCTGTGATGACTCAGTTTATTGAAGTCTGCCGATGCGCTTGCAGGTGCGCCATTGCTGCTGCCGTTGCCCTCCGTGAGGGATTTGGTGACGCCCTTGTCGCTCCCTGCGTCGATTTGCGTCGACGCAGAGCGCGTTGCCGACGACGTAGGCTGATACACTGTGTTTGACGACTTGTAAAAGTCTGAATAGCTTCCAGGGTAAACGCTGCTGGGTGCTGCACTGCTGTCGCTGCTTGGTGACGATGACCGGCCATCGGCCGGACCGACGGTGTGCGTGCTGCCGTTGCTAGCTGGTACCGGCCGGCTGCTGCCGTTGGAAGTTTGCACTGGATAGGCAACAGCTGGGGGTGCCAACCCTGCAGACGTTACAGGCCTCGACGATCCTGACAGGCCAGACGCACCGGTTGGTGAGCTCCCCACTGAGGGGGTGTTGTCGGCGAACCGGAACACAACCGGGTTCAGCTGGTCTGAAATAGAGGGCGATGGCTGCTGCGGATCAGCTGGACCTGCAGGTCGAGCTGCTCCAGTCTGTAACAGAGAGCGCCGCCAAGCAGTACCTTGTTGGGCACGTTGGCATGGTCTGGCCCAGGCGTTGCCCAGCACGGGCTGCGCAAAGAACACTGGGTGTGACAGTGGGGCCCTGCTGGCTGAGCAGTGCGCCGTTGAGCCAGGCAGCAGCCCAGCACGGCCACAAGCAGAGCTTGCTATCATAGGTCCGATGATAGCCTTGATAAGACCAGTGCACCGCCCCAAGTCAGCGTCGCCGCCAAGGTGTGGCACGGCTGCTTAAAAGTGGACGCAGAAGTATATACTGAGCAGTTGCCTGAAGGGCCTGAGAGAGCTGTGCTTATATGGTTATATGGTTATGGCTTCCAAACAGTTGACCCAGAGTTGCGCCTCATCCTGCACTTGAGGTATACCTGCGAACACAGCGTGGGCAATCAGGTCGGAAACGAGGCATCGCAGCCAACGGCTGCAAGGCACGCGGACGAGCACGGTCGCACTGAAGAGCAAGGGGGTGGCCTCCCCTACTGAAGCTCAAAAGCAGGGTTCCAGAGCAGCCACTCCTGTCAACGTCCTAGCCCAGGCATCGATAAGCAGGAATGCTATCGTAGAGGAGCCTTGAGCGGCGAGTACCTGAGAGACTTCGCAAAGCGGGCTTCAAGCGAGAAAACAGGGTCCAGTTACCAGACTCGGCAAAGCTTCTGCGCGTCCTAGGTGAGGGCTCGCAGAGACGTTTCTGGGTCAAAAGCGCTTCTTGGTGGGCAGGCAAAAGGGTGTGCGCGGCTGGTTCCCGCCCTTGACGCCCTTCAGAGAGAGGAAAATTTCTGTACTGCATCACAAAAATAACTGGCCCTCCCAGCATTTGCACTGTCACCGCAAGAAGTCTGTTCATGTCTGTATCTACAGTGCCTGCATATGTACAGTGCTTTGCTACACAGGCACGTCTTCACAACTGTCGTTCGGGTAGTGAACCTGATGATGGACTGGCGCTTCGCAAGGCTCTGAAACCACAAAGTTTAGGAAGACAGGATAACCCTTATATTAGGTGCTGCAAACGGCACTGAACACGGGAATGATGTCTGTTACAGCAGAGGCGACGTTGCGAGGCTTGCTCACGCAGGTGTCTGCAGCCGAATACGCGTATATTGCAGGTCAGTCCAAGTCCAAAACATATTTAGCAGTGCAAGAGATGCTCAATGATCGCATCGCATAACATGAGTGCGAGGTGTGATTTTCGTGCGGCCAGGCGGTGTGCCTAAATCAATCGCTGCCGGTCTGTCCGCCTGCAGGCGCTTGCTGTCTGTTCCCTATTGCTCGGCTTGTCTTGGAGGAGCTTATCTTCAAGGTATCTTGTTTTCACAGTCAGCGCAGTGTGCATGTGCAACAGTGTACAGCACGGCAAACGGATCCTCAACTTGCGTGCCATTCCAATTGATGTTGGTCGTCGGTGCTGTGCAGCACGTTGCCCGCGTGGCCATCGTACCTTACAGCTTGCGGAGAGCTCGCAGCTTGCCAGAGAAGCTTGAGTCTCGCACCACCAAAATGCGGGAGTCCCTGTGGAAGGCAAGTTGACAATCCTTCCTGATGGTTGGTTCTGCCAACGCACGGGCGTGCATTTGCCTTGTACCAGCCATCTAGGCAAGCGCCTCATAAGCTCTGCGGCATCGCCATCTGCATACAACTTACCTTCAGCACAAGAAGGACACCGCTTGCACGACGGACCTAAACGGGTGACAGATTGGACACCTGCTGGTACATTCTCTGCACCTGCTGTTTGCAGCTCACCGCTTATGGCTCGTTCATCCTGCTTGAGGTGCTTGCTTTGCGAGGCCAGGACTGGACATGGAAGCAAAAATGGGATTACTGGGGCGGCTGGCCGAACCAGGAAGTGACGTAAGACCGCACCCGCACACTACGTGTCAACAGCAATGCCGCAGCGTGGTGCGCTTGTACGCGCTTCACGCCGTGTATCACACGAGGGGCTGTGACCTGGAGCAGTTGAAAGCGTGTGCTGAAGGCACGCACTGCTGTGCTTGCAGGCTTCTCACCAAGGCCTTCTTCGGGGCTCAGTTGGGCTACTACGTCTCGACTATCTACACGCTTGCGTTCTGGGAGGTGCCCCGCAAGGACTACTACGTGATGCAGTTCCACCACTGCTGCACAGCAGCGCTGATCCTTGTCTCGTATGCGCACAGGTGTGTCCGGGAAGAGCATGGCAGATGCGCATGCAGGCGCAAGGTTGT
Source organism: Chlamydomonas asymmetrica (assembly GCA_001662385.1). Classification (NCBI taxonomy): domain Eukaryota; kingdom Viridiplantae; phylum Chlorophyta; class Chlorophyceae; order Chlamydomonadales; family Chlamydomonadaceae; genus Chlamydomonas; species Chlamydomonas asymmetrica. The sequence continues at coordinate 104,519 of BDDA01000150.1, read as the reverse complement.
CGCCCAGAGTGCAGGTCGTTGCTGCTGCATGCGTGTGTCACATGCAGAACAATGCAAATTCTCAATTCACCAAATGCATGCATGACATAGTTTGCAGCAGATTGCATGCAGTTGAGGCGCGTGTGCTGCTCACCAATCATCGGCCGTACCAGTGAGTGTGTGCAGCCTTTGTGCATGAGGCTGCGGAACACAGCAGACCAGGTCCTGCAGTCAATCGCAAAGCCGCAACAATTTGCACCTGGCTCCAGCCATGCCTTGCTGAAGGAAGGTTGCAATGGTGCAGGCTTACACGCTCATTGCTTGCTGCCGGCCCTTGGGTGTGCATCCTGTGTGCATCTGCATGCAATTGGGTGATCTGGATTGGGTGATCTGCTGTGGTCTGCGGTACGGCAGGTACTTCCGCTGCGCGAGCGTGGTGATGATGCTGCATGACACCAACGACGTGATCATGGAGGTCGCAAAGACGCTCAGCTACGCCAAGCTGCACGCGGCGTCCAACGCCGTGCTGGCGCTGTTCGTGGCGGCCTGGGCCGTACTGCGCATCTACTGCTTCCCGCGGTACATCCTGTACAGCACGTACGTGGAGGTGGTCGAGACGCTGGGCTTCAAGCCGCCCTTCTACTGGTTCATGAACATCGGACTGTCCACGCTCTTCTGCCTGCACATCTACTGGTTCAGCCTCATCCTGCGCGTCGCGTTCAACGCGGTCGCCACCGGCGTGCCCAAGGATGTGCGGGAGGACGAAGACGACCTGGATTAGCGTGTGCACCAGCTCAGCTATTATTGGTTATTGGTTATTGAGCTCGTCGCTGCTGGCATTGTATGGCAACATCTGGTGTGCAGTTACCTAGGCGCCCATGCATATCATAGTTGCGAAGAGGCATGGTTGCGAGTTGCAGTAACTGGTCGGAGTGGGGTTTATGGTCAGCCGCCTACGGACTTGGGCTGTGAGTGGCAGCGATTAGACCAGACGTAGCCTTATGCACAAAATGAACGTTGAACAAACCCCAACCCCTCAGGCCACACATGCATCCTGCATTATGTGCATTACGCACACCACATACGGTAGTGAACGCGTGGCCGTGCGGGCCTTCTAAAGGCTTGTGGCGTATCGATGGCTTGTTCGCGCAGCCACCGGCTACGGATGCATCCCTGGCCCCCATCTGCACTTTACACGGGTCATTGGCGCGCGGTAGGCTAGCTCAACAAACCTCACCGGCTTCCCGTATGGCGCTTTCAATCTTTACAGCTGGTGGCTGTGATGCGCAAGGCATGGTCAGGGGTCAAGTGCAGCAGCTCGGCTTGGAATAAGAACCACATGCTGCATGGCGGAATCGGACAAAGCACGTGCATGGACACCGCTGCAAACACGCCTGATGTGTGTGGTAACACGGTGTTCCCATGGCGCCATGCAGTGTGCACATGCGTTTAGTCAGTGACTGCACCTGACGATGCTGAGGTGTCCGCGCTGACGTTGCTGGCGCCGAAATTCGACGGCAATCTGATGGTCTCAAAGTGTGGCTGTAGTAGGCACGGGGCCGGCAGCGATAGGGATTCAAGCGTATGTGCTGATCCAGCGGCCGGCCGCTGAAGCTGTAGCCATCAGCGCTCAACGATGTCAGAAGCTAGAAGCAGGCGCACCGGCAGGCATTGTCCGGTAGGGTGCATTCATGCGGTGTGATAATGCAGGGCCATGCCATGCAGAAGCCTCAGCTATGTCTCAGCGGGCCATGCAGAGCGATGTGATGCCTGGGCTGCAAGGTGCACGGCTTGACGCACTCAGCTGCTGCTGGCTCGAATGCCTATCTCGGCACGCCGATCCCCGCCCAGCAAACATCGGTATCGCCGCCGCTGCACGTGACAGGTACATTTTGTGCCTATCCACAGCCAGGGCCCAAGCAGGCCGTATGTCATGCAGCGCGCGCGAAAACCCCGTGGCGCAATCGTGTGGACAACAGCGGAATTCAGTGCCCGTGTGCGGTATCAGCAGGAAGGAGAAGATTACAGACAAGCACAATAAACACATGCATCCCCGAAGCGCAGTCTCCCAGGGCAAGTCCGGTCAGAAATGGGCGAGACGCTATTCTGGTCCACGCCACTGGCATCAGAAGACAAACCATGAGCATTCCTGACGCGTATAGGAAAGATCAGTTCCTACGATAAGACACAAGTACCACACACACGCAGGATCCGTGCCCAGATCCGTGCATGATCTCATAATCCAAGCCGCTCATCAAATTAGATCCAGTCCTGCAATTGTCTCTGCATTGTGTGGGGGCTTGCATCAATATGCATGCTATGAGGGTAATGCAGTCCAGCCGAGGAGGATGTGGCCAATTCGCGCTGCGCATGCAAGGTCACAGGAACTGCACAGCTTCACTGCCCATACGCGGTTGCCTGCCTGACTGTCTCCACGTCGTAATCGTACACCTCCAGTCCCGTCATAAGCTCCACAGTGTACTTGAGCAGCAGTGCGAAGCCAACCAGGCCTGCGACCCCCAGCACCGCAGTGATGGGGTTCTTCAATAGGCCCTGGAATGGCCGCAGCATTACGTAGCCGGTGCCCAACATGACCGACACAAAGTAGCGTGCATATCTGGCAACGTTCTCAAAGATGGGCTGCTCTTGTCCAAGATCATACAGGGGCATAGCCTGTGCAGCTGTGTCCGCATCCAGGCTGCTCCCGTGGACGCTCGCGACTGCAGGGTCTGCGGTCAGCGCAAGCGCCAGAACTGCCACTGAAAGCCCCAGGAGAGCAGGCTGGCAATTTGATGACCCTGCAATCTCGAGAGATTTGAACCACAACGAGCTCGGGAGTTCGTGGACAACAGGCGGGGGGGACGAAGCAGAGGGTCCTGATGTTGACAGAACTGGGGACTGTTGCCCGAACTGCGCCGACGCTTGCTGCTGCTGCTGCTGCTGCTGCTGCTGCGCGTGCGACAGCACTCGCATAGCACGGGGGAGAGCAGTGAGGCGCGTGCAGGGGCGCAGCGCTGTGCAGCGCTGCTGCTTGCAAGCAGCAGGTGTTGGTGCTCGGCTCAGCATCGTAGTTTCAAGTCAGGCCTATTGGAGGAAGAAATCACTAGCTGGGCGTTCTAGCAGAAAGAAGTGATTAGGTGGGAAGTTTTCTATCAACACTCTGTATGGATACAGCGATAGATTGATACGTCTGAAGTATGAACGCACTTTTTCCGTGGCTCGCAGCGGCCCATTCAATGTGCATCCCTGCTCAAGGGATCAGCTCAACATAATGTGTGAATTCCGCGCTGATCACTCCTTTCATTAACCTCATGCAAGCAGCAGTGCTAGTTGTTTGTATGGTCTGTTGATGGGTGGGGAGTGGGGAGTCCGCACCCTGGCAAGGCCAAAGTTGGTGCACATAAGCAGTTCTTGCCCCAACACAATCTCCACAAAGTGACACAACCCCACCAGTAAGATCCATCATGTAGAAGTATGAGCGCTGTGGAGCCAGTAGCTTTGCGCATGACTACATGACTCCGTGACGGCGATGATGATGAACCCAACCGTCCACAGTTTTGTACAATCCATGGCACCTGCTTGTAATTTATATCATCACTGTTAGACATTCCTGTCTCATACGTTGAGCTGAGTAGAAGCGTAGGGCCTGGGTTGTGCGACAGTGTGTAGTGTGAGGGCCTGTCGCCAATTCATCGCTAGCAACGCTCAGTAGCGCACCTGAAGGGTCTAGGTTATACTAGCGGGATGCAACAGCAGCTACCATCCTTCCGTTGTGCTGCCGGCCAGAGGTTTGCCAGGCGTGGCACTATGATTGCACTGGGTAGCACCACCAGGCGGATGGCAGCTTGCTTGTTGCCTGGCGCAACAAGGCTCACGGGAGTAAGCAGTTGGCAGCCAAGTTTACTCTCCATCAGCAAAGCCGCTCGTCAGAAAACTCGGAAAACAGCGGCGGCAGCAGCAACTGCGGTTGAAGGTAAGAAGCGAATCCTGTCTGCTGCACAACACAGGAAAGGGTCAAAGCGGACTGAACTGTGTGGTGAAGGTTTCCCTGCCCAGAATTGAAAGGATACGTTCTTCGCCTTGTTTAGTTGAGCGTTACAGGGGTTTCGGGGTGCGATGCACTCTGAGCCACACGCGTTGCCTGCCAGCTTCAGGTCAGCACGCCCGCACACAGACTCGCATCACAGAATCGTAGTTTTTTTGCGTTTGCGCGCTTTGCCAACATGTTCGTGCTTGTGTTGCTGTCGGTTCGTGTCCGGCACTGTTTAGAGAAGCAAGTGCATGCCGTGCACGCCGCAACAATTCACTGCAACGGGCACGGCGTGTTATGCATGGTAGTTTTCAACATGCAAAAATGCGTTGCTGTGCTTTGCAGCGGACACTCAGCAACCACCCGCAACCTCTGCGCCCGCCCGCTGGCCACCAGTGGCGGGAGAGCGCGTGGACTTGCCAAAGGCGTTCGAGTTTACCGAGGAGGAGCGTATCTATAAATGGTGAGAGCCCGTGTGCCTGCTGAGTTCTTTCCGCTGCCCTTCACAGCTGGCTTGAGTCAGGTTGCCTTGCCCAGGGCCCATCCCACCCCTTCAGAGCGTGGGTGGGCTGTACACGTCGACCTAAACGCGTCGCAGGTGGGAGAATGCTGGCTACTTCCGACCGGTTGAGGCGCAAGCCGGCGAGCAGCAGCCCTTTGTCATGCCCATGCCCCCGCCCAACGTCACGGGCAAGCTGCACATGGGGCATGCGATGTTCGTGACGCTTCAAGACGCGATGGCACGCCACGCGCGCATGACCGGCCGGCCCACGCTGTGGCTGCCAGGGACCGATCACGCAGGCATCGCGACCCAGGTGGGTCAGAGATGCTCCCACACATATGTATCAGGCATGTAGTGTGGCATACGACATGCATCTACACATTGTCTCCCTCCACTGCACGCCAAAAGCATTCGCCCTCGATGGCGAGCCCCCCTC